>SJYG01000981.1:21348-48312 GCA_006410535.1 Litocranius walleri | reverse complement strand
AATCAAGATTGCTGGGAGAAATATAAATAACCTCAGATATGCAGATGACACCACCCTTATGGCAGAAAGTGAAGAGGAGCTAAATGGCCTCTTGATGAAGGTGAAAGAGGAGAGTGAAAAAGTTGGTTTAAAGCTCAACATTCAGAAAACGAAGATCATGGCATCCAGTCCCATCACTTCATGGGAAATAGATGGGGAACAGTGGAAACAGTGTCAGACTTTATTTTGGGGGGCTCCAAAATCACTGCAGATGGTGACTGTAGCCATGAAATTTAAAGACGCTTACTCCTTGGAATAAAATTTATGACCAACCTAGATAGTATATTCAAAAGCAGAGACATTACTTTGCCAAATAAGGTCCATCTAGTCAAGGCTATGGTTTTTTCTGTGGTCATGTATGGATGTGAGAGTTAGACTGTGAAGAAGACTGAGCACTGAAGAATTGATGCTTTTGAACTGTGGTGTTGGATAAGACTCTTGAGAGTCCCTTGGACTGCAGGGAGATCCAGCCAGTCCATTCTGAAAGAGATCAGCCCTTGGATTTCTTTGGAAGGAATGATGCTAAAGCTGCAACTCCAGTACTTTGGCCACCTCATGCAAAGAGTTGACTCACTGGAAAAGACTCTGATGTTGGGAGGGATTTGGGGCAGGAGAAGGGGATGACCGAGGATGAGATGGCTGGATGGCATCACTGACTGGATGGACGTGAATCTGTGTGAACTCCAGGAGTTGGTGATGGACAGGGAGGCCTGGCATGCTGCAAATCATGGGATGGCAAAGAGTCGGACATGACTGAGCGACTGAACTGAAGTGAACTGATACTATGTAATGCAATACAAAAAAAAAAAATTGCAGGAAAAAACACGCATCTTAGGTGATTATTCTTTGAGCATCAAATGTGTAGATGTCATCTGACTGACAAAGCAGGGTATTTATGTGCTCAGTTTCCTTGTACAGGTGACTGTTACACAAAATACTGTTTAAGATTTTAAGACCAAAATATCACTTGCAACTGAGTTGTTTTGCTATGTCTTTGCCAATTTGTTTAAAAAGACATATTTGAAAATCGCACATTCAAAGCTGTGATCCTTCCTGAATGAGTAGTAGCTTCATTCAATGACAAAAATCCTCACTTCATTTCAGTTGCTGAATCATGTCTGACTCTTTGCAACATCGTGGACTGCAGCACACCAGGCTTCCCTGCCCATCACCAACTCCCAAGATTGCTCAAACTCATGTCCATTGAGCTAGTGATGCCATTCCATCATCCCATCTTCTGTTGTCCCCTTCTCCTTCTGCCTTCAATCATTCCCATCATCAAGATCTTTTCTAACGAATCAGTCCTTTGCATCAGGTGGTCAAAGTATTGGAGCTTCAGCTTCAGCATCAGCATTGTTCTGTCAAATGAATATTTAGGATTGATTTCCTTTAGGATTGACTGATTTACCTACTTGCAGTCCAAGGGACTCTCAAGAGTCTTTTTCAACAGCATAGTTCAAAAGCATCAGTTATTTGGTGTTCAGCTTTCTTTATGGTCCAACTCTCACAACCATACAAGATTACTGGAAAAGCCATAGTTTTTAAGAGATGGAGCTTTGTTGGCAAAGTAATGTCTCTGTTTTTTATTTTTTATTTATTTTTCCCTTGTTTTATTTTTATTTATTTATTTTTTAAATTTTTTTAACTTTTATTTTTACTTTATTCTACGTTCTGAGGAGGCAAGTAAAGTGGTCTGTTATTCCCATCTCTTACAGAATTTTCCACAGTTTGTTGTGATCCACACAATCAATGGCTTTTATTTAGTCAATAAAGCAGAAGCAATTTATTTTTTTAATTCCTTGAATTCTATTGCTTTTTATACGATCAAATGGATGTTGACAGTTTCATTTCTGAGTCCTCTACCTTTACAAAATCCAGCTTGAATATCTGGAATTTCTCATTTCACATACTGTTGAAGCAATGCTTAGAGAATTTTCAGCATTAGTTTTCTTGCATGTGAAATGAGTGCAGTTTGAGGTAGTCTGAACATTCTCTGGCATTGCTTTTCTTTGGAATTGGAATGAGAACTTACCTTTTCCAGTTCTGGGGCCACTGCTGAGTTTTCCAACTTTGCTGGCATACTGAGTACAGCACTTTAACAGCATTAGTTGTTAAAGTGGAATTCCATCACCTCCACTATCTGTGTTGGTAGTGATGCTTCCTAAGGCCCACTTGACTTTGTACTCCAGGATGTCTAGCTGAGTGATCACAACACCATGGTTATCTGGGTCATTATGATCATTTTTATATAGTTCCTCTGTGTATTCTTGCCATCTGTTCTTAATATCATCTGCTTCTATTAAATCCATACATTTTCTGTCCTTAGTTATGTCCATCTTTGTATGAAATATTCCTTTGGTATCTCTAATTTTCTGGAAAAGATCTCTCGTTTTCCCTATTCTATTGTCCAAGAAAACATACCTACAATCAAAGGGAATTATATTTACTGATAAGCCAGTAGTAAAGTACATTTTAATAAACAGTCCTATTGCTTTAGAAGATATATTTAATGTGATGATTATTGTATTTTATTTTATTGATTATTTATTTGGATGTATCAGATCTTTACTGAAGCACACAGGATCTTCACTGTGCTATGAGAGATCTTTTATTACAGTAGACACACTCACTAGTTAGGGCAGGCAGGTCCAGTATTTGTGGTGTGTGGGCTTAGTTGTTCTTCAGCATGTAGGATCTTAGTTCCTCTTGTTGTTCAGTTGCCCAGTCATGTCTGAAATGTCTGAATCTTTGTGACCCCATGGACTGCAGCACCCTAAACCTCCCTGTCCCTTACCATCTTCCAAAATTTGCCTAAACTCGTGTCCATGGCATTGATGATGCCATCCAGCCATCTCATCCTCTGATGACGTCTTTTCCTTCTGTTCTCAATCTTTCATAGCATCAGGGACATTTTTAGTGAGTTAGCTGTTCACATCAGGTGACCAAAATACTGGAGCTTCAGCTTCAGCATCAGTCCCTCCAATGAATATTCAGGGGTTATTTCCCTTAAGATTAATTGGCTTGATGTCCTTGCTGTCCAAGGGACTTTCAGGAGTTTTTTCCCAGCACCACAGTTCAAAGGCATCAATTCTTTGATGCTCTGCCTTCTTTATGGCCCAGCTCTCAAAACCAAATGTGACCATTGGGAAAACCATAGCCTTGACTATTTCCTCTACCAGGAATCAAACCCACGTCCCCTGCATTGCAAGGTGGATTCTTAACCACTGAACCACCAGAGGACTTCACAATGACTATTTTTGTTTTATATTAAACTTTGAAATTAGACAATACAATTCTTCCAACATTTTTTATCAATTAAAATATAATGTCATTTCATATATATATAAATATATATTTAAAAACAAATTGCCAGTTTCTACAAAAGATTTTATATATTTTTTTTAATTAGCATTAATATCATATTGAATCTACAGGTCAATCTGTGGAAAACTGACATATCAATACAAGCATTTCAATTCATAAAATAACATCATAAGTTTTAAATTGCTGTCAGCAATGTCTTCTGATTTTTATTTTATAGGTTTAGCATATTTTTTGATAAATACAGTCTAAGAATTTTGGTGTTCTATATGGTGTTTTAATCTCATTTCCCCCCCAAATTTTTGCTGATCCTACAGAAGGATAATTTGACCCTCTAGGAAGCTTCCAGGAAACCAGTCTTTGGGTTCAGGTGTGGAGGCAGTGTTGGTGCTAAGCTTACAAAGGTGAAACTTGAATTGATAGAAGAGCACCACCAAGATTAGAGACTGTGGCTACTTCGCTGATAATATATAGAATACAGTGAAATTTTATATATTGATCTTGTTTCCTGCCTATAAATAAGCAAACAAATAAATAATTATGTATTTTACTCACTAATGGTTACTCTTGCAGATTATTAGAAATATTTCTACATACATTATCATGTCACCTACAAATAAATATTCTTTTTTCTCTCCAACTATGCTCTTTTTTTTAAACTTATTTTTATTACCTATTGTAGAGGTCAGGACCTCCAGTGAAATGGCAAATAGAAATGAGGAAAGACACTCTTGCTTTGTTGTGAATCTTTGGGATAAAGTTTAGTATTTTATGATTCAGTTCAGTTCAGTCATTTGCGACCTCAATAGACTGCAGCAAAACAGGCCTCCTCGTCCATCACCAATTCCTGGAATTTACCCAAACTTATGTCCATTGAGTCACTGATGCCATCCAACCATCTTATTCTCTGTTGTCCCCTTTCAGAATAATGTTAATTAGAGGATGATGTGTTACTTTTGTTGTTTAATCACTAAGCCGTGTCTGGCTCTTTTGCAATTTGATGTAATGTAGCTTGCGAGGGCTCTCTGCCCAGTGGGATTCCCCAGGCAAGAATAGTATAATAGGTTGTCATTTTCTTCTCCAGTGTATCTTTCCAACTCAGATATTGTACATGTCTCTTGCATTTGAAGGTGGATTCTTAACCACTGAGCCCACCGGAGAAACCCAGAGGATGATTTAGAACTCCTTCATGATATTCCATAACTTATCTTCTATAAATTAATTGTTATAATTGTTTCTTTCATGAATATATATTGTTTTAATATTTTATTGTGATAGTGCTTATGATGGTGGTGTATGTGTGAATGCTTACCTCTAACGAGATGATCATATTTTTAGAACAGGGTGATAGCTAGATATGAACAAAGAAGAGGACACAGACCAGGTAGCAAGTAAATACACATTTTGTGAATAACAAGGGTCTTTGGTCTGACATTAAAAAGCATAAGCCTCTAGGGTGACAAGAAATAATGCATACCATGATTCTTGTAGCAATAGGGGTCCTGAGGCAGATCAAAAACAAAACAAAACAAAAAAAGCAAGAAAAAGCAGGATTCTCCAGTGTTCAAATGTAGCATCTTTCTCATTATGCCCTCATTACAGTAAGATTAGCCTTGCAAAACAGAAGTATCCACCATGCACCAATGCAATGATACTTCCAATAAAGTGCAAGTATCCTTTCTCCTTTCAGGAAGCTGAATCTAGGATGAAAACCAGGACATATGACCTCAAACCCCTCCTTCCTCAGTGACCATTCCGCTAATCATTTTCACATTCCACATAACCAGCTTACCAAGAGGAACTCAAGGCAACTGCTCACCTGAGCTTGTCAAATCTCCTTCCTGAGAAAATACTGTCAAATGCTTTTTTCTCTTGTCCTCCGTATTTCATTTCTGAATACTTTCTGCAATGAGACAAGAACCTACTCTCAAGTAATATCATTGGTGAGCCAACCAGGAGAGTTCCAGTAAGCCTTAGCCTCTCAACCTTGCTTGTACTTGAGAGGTGTTGCCTGACTTCCTGCTACTACTCTCTCTTTCTCTCTCTTGCTTTCTTTGTTCTTTTTTTTTTTTAGCATATTTACACATAAAAACCACTAGAGACTTTCCCCTAGAAGACTCCCATATGAGTGTAAATGGGTCATGGAACAGACTAGTTAGATGCTTGGTCTGTTTGCTCACTTCAAGACAACTTCCACTTACCATCTCTAGGCACACAGTTTAAAGCATACCATCACCTCCCCTGTGGCTATGCTTACAGACTTATTATTGGTCCACCTGTATCTGACTATCCTTGTCTCATTTCTGCAACCCTGTCTCACTCATACTTTCTTGCCTTACTCTGCTGGAAATGGTGGAAAAGAATTTGTCAGGCATTTTCCAATCCTACCAGTAGATCTTGCACAGCTCATTATTGTATATGTGTATGATATCATGTCAGGAAGTTTCCAGTCACTCTCACAGATGCATACGGTCTCAAACCATAGGATCTTTGTCCTTGGTTTGCTTTATTTACCGGTCGATTAAGTACTATCAGATTCAACTTTGTGGAAACATAAAATTCTTGAACAGACAGTAATCTAAAGTAAATTGCATTTTTTTAGATAATAGAGAGTTTTGACACAATTTCACACAAAAATTCCATAGTGACCAGAGCCTCTTTTCAGATACTCACCATATTTTTAGAGAAATGGAAATGAGACCTAAATAGGTCCTAGAACTATAAATATGTTCATTACAGGATAATGCTCCATAGAACACAGAGATTAATCATTGATCATAAAATATATAGAGGAGTTTTGAAGAATATCACTCATCCTGGGTATGGTGGATGCCAGGATAGAACACAGGTCAGAGGGTCCTGGGGCCCTCGGGGTCGCCATTTATCAGGGTTGCTAAACTCAGACTGGCCAAGGTAGGCTGGACTAGGTGGTGGTGAGTAGGTGTGAAGTCTAAGTCTTTTTATTTTTAATTGCCTATTTAAATTTCTATCATCTAGAATGCAACAACTCCAACTTCAGATGGTGTTCCAACAAGGGTTTCAGTTCATCTCATTTATATCCATTGGGCAAGGCGGTATACTCCTTCTCCCAATCTTCAGACCCACGGCTGTAAACAATCCCGAGACCCCTATCTCAAACAGATATCAAGGGGATCTGGAACCCCCAGGGGCAATGCCCCTGTTCAGGTTAAAGCATCCACTGAATATAGACTATCAAATTTTTAAGGGCCCAAACTCCTTGAAGGAAATATTAGATCAGGTTAGCTAAATATGAGCAGAGAAATGGGCTGGAACATGGGATGAATGATAGAAAATTGTATATCTTGTGAATTTAGCAGTCCTAGGGAAAAGAAGAGATACCCCTCATCCAAGGTAAGGAGCAGTGGCTGTGCGTTGCTGGAGCAGACGTGAAGAGATACCCCACACCCACATCCTGGAATGTGAAATCAAGTGGGCCTTGGAAAGCATTGATACAAATAAAGCTAGTGGAAGTGATGGAATTCTAGTGTAGCTGTTTCAAATCCTGAAAGATGATGTTGTGAAAGTGCTGCACTCAATATGCCAGCAAATTTGGAAAACTCAGCAGTGGCCACAGGACTGGAAAAGTTCAGTTTTCATTCCAATTTCAAAGAAAGGCAATGCAAAAGAATGCTCAAACTACCGCAAAATTGCACTCATCTCACATGCTAGTAAAGTAATGCTCAAAATTCTCCAAGCCAGGCTTAGCAATACACGAACATGTTCAAGCTAGCTTTAGAAAAGGCAGAAGAACCAGAGATCAAACTGTCAACATCTACTGGATCATGGAAAAAGCAAGAGAGCTCCAGAAAAACATCTATTTCTGCTTTATTGACTATGCCAAAGCCTTTGACTGTGTGGATTACAAGAAACTGTGGACAATTCTGAAAGAGATGAGAATACCAGACTAACTAACCTGCCTTTTGAGAAATCTGTATGCAGGTCAGGAAGCAATAGTTAGAACTGGACATGGCACAACAGACTGTTTCCAAATAGGAAATGGAGTATGTCAAGGCTGTATATTATCACCCTGCTTATTTAACTTATATGTAGAGTACATCATAAGAAATGCTGGGCTGAAAGAAACACAAGCTGGAATTAAGATTGCCGGGAGAAATATCAATAACCTCAGATATGCAGATGACACCACCCTTATGGCAGAAAGTGAAGAGGAGCTAAAAAGCCTCTTGATGAAGGTGAAAGAGGAGAGTGAAAAAGTTGGCTTAAAGCTCAACATTCAGAAAACAAAGATCATGGCATCTGGTCCCATCACTTCATGGGAAATAGATGGAGAAAGTGGAAACAGTGTCAGACTTTATTTTGGGGAGCTCTAAAATCACTGCAGATGGTGACTGCAGCCATGAAATTAGAAGATGCTTACTCCTTGGAAGAAAAGTTATGACCAACCTAGATAGTATATTCAAAAGCAGAGACATTACTTTGTTGACTAAGGTCCATCTAGTCAAGGCTATGGTTTTTCCTGTGGTCATGTATGGATGTGAGAGTTGGGCTGTGAAGAAGGCTGAACAACGAAGAATTGATGCTTTTGAACTGTGATGTTGGAGAAGACTCTTGAGATTCCCTTGGACTGCATGGAGATGCAACCAGTCCATTCTGAAGGAGATCAGCCATGGGATTTCTTTGGAAGGAATGATGCTAAAGCTGCAACTCCAGTACTTTGGCCACCTCATGCAAAGAGTTGACTCACTGGAAAAGACTCTGATGCTGGGAGGGATTAGGGGCAGGAGGAGAAGGGGAGGGATTGGGGGCAGGTGGAGAAGAGGATGAGATGGCTGGATGGCATCAATGGCTCAATGGATGTGATTCTGAGTGAACTCCTGGAGCTGGTGATGGATAGGGAGAACTGACGTTCCGAGCGACTGAACTGAACTCAGGGCAAAGAAAAACAGAAACCTCCACACTGACAGAAAACCATACTTATAATACGTCTTGCAGCAGCTGGAGTCCTAGAAGCAGACAAAGAAAGGTAAGATCTTTCCAAAGTGCCTTTATTGCAATGAAATGAGTCTTGCACATAAGAAATACTCATCATAGACTGATGCCATGACATTTTCTATAAAGACTAATGTAAAGACAAAAGTCTTGCTTCTCTTTGAGAAGGTGGAGCTGGTAGAAAAATCAGGAAATACAATTTTGAACCCCACCCTCCTCAAAGAACTAGTTAATAGAAAATCAAAAGTTGGTTCTTTGAAAATGCTACAGAGGGTGTGGGAAAAAGAGAGCCTTTTTGCACTGGTGGTGGGAATGTAATTGATACAGACACTGTGGATAACCCTATAAAGGTTCCTCAAAAGGCTAAAAATAGAACTACTGTATGATTCAGAAATCCCAATACTGGGCATATACCCTGATAAAACCATAATTCAAAAAGATACATGTACTCCAATGTTTGTTACAGAAGTATTTACAATTGTTAGAATATGGAAACAACCTAAATGTTTATCAAGAGATGAATGGATAAAGACATAGTACTTATAAACAATGGGATATTACTCAGCCATGAAAGCAATAAAATTAGCTCATTTGTAGTGATGTGGATGAACCCATAGTCTGTCATATCAAGTAAAGTAATTCAGGAAGAGAAAAAAAATTATATATCAATGCATATATATATATATATATATATATATTCTGGAAAATGGTACTGATGAACTTATTTGTACAGCAGGAACAGAAATACAGATGTAGAGAATGGACTTGTGGACACTGAGGGGAAAGAGGAGGGCTGGGTGAATTGAACTGAAAGAGTAGCGATGACATGTATACACTACTATGTGTAAAATGATAATAGGTACCTAGTGGTAGTGGGAAGCCATTGTATAGCACAGGGAACTCAGCTTGGTGCTTTGTTGTGACCTAGTGGGGTGGGGTGGGCACGAGGCTTAAGCGGGAGGAGATGTATGTATACATAAAGCTGATTCACTTTGTTGTACAGAGAATAACTAACACACCATTGTAAAACAGTTATACTCAAAAGAAAAGAAAAAGTTGGTTCTTCAAAGATTGATGAAACTAACAAACCTTTATCTACACTGATAAAGAAACAACAACAACAACAGTTAATTCATTCAAATATAAGTGCCTAAAATTAAGCTTCAGATTGCCAAGACAAGCATTTCAAAGTTGTCCATTCTAAACAAATGTATTGCCAGTTGCATGACACAGTTACTATTAAGACAATCAGATAAGAAACCAGGCTGCCCACCCTTTTTAGGATGCCGTGGATAACTTTAGTTAGTGACCAAATTTTCTCTTCCTTTGCTCTAATTCTCACTCTCTTGTTTTAAATTCCTAGGCACCTGGCCCTAAACTAATGAAGGTAGTCTCTAGTCCACTCTCCTTCCCTCTCTCGACCTGGAGATTTCCCTATGTGTCCTTTGGGCTAGTCCTCCAGAATCCGTGGAGAGTAAGCCTTGTTTTTTTTCAAAGTTCCCTAATGGATGTTGCTGAGGTATATCATGAAATCATAATATAAACCACAAAAGCTGATCTGGACACAGAAAGTGCTCTCATTTGGGAGATGTCTGTTGAGGGGGACCACAGGTGGGATGGGCTCAAGTGGCTTCCTTGAGCATTGCTGATAGCATCACTGTCAATAAACTGAGACCAACATAATACCCATGTGCACGCACATGTGTCAAAAATAAGGAATAAAATTGGTGGAATGACTTCTGAAATTGCAGATGAAAAGAAGGACTATAAGGATAGACTATGCACAATTGTATGCCGATAAATTAGGTAGCCTTTTTAGAAGAAAAGTACAGATTTCTATTGTAATAAGTTACCAAGCCTCAGTTCAAGAGGACGTGTGTGTATGTTAGTCACTCTGTCATGTCTCATTCTTTGTGACCTCATGGACCATAGCCCAACAGGCTCCTCTGTCCATGGAATTTTCCAGGCAAGAATACTGGAGTGGGTTGTCATTTTCTTCCACATCAAGAGGACATAGTAAGTCTGAATGAATCTAAAACAAATAAAAAATATTGAATTAATATATTTTTTTAATTCCACAAGTAAAAGTCTAACATTAGGTGGCTTTACTGGTAAATTCTACCAAGTATTTACAGAAAAATTACAGCAGTCCTTCAAAAACTCTTCCAGTAAATAGATGAAGAAGTATTTATTAACTTACTCTATTAAGACAGTTACTGGGACACCAAAACCAGACAGACATTACACACAAAAAATTATCTATTTATCTATCTAACTATCATCTGTCTATCTATTCATGTATCACTCATTATCTCTTGATGTCAAAAATTCTCAAAATATGCTACTTTGGAAAACATGATGCTATATCAATTAATGATCCATGTGAAAAACAATGAGATGACTCATAGTTCACATCAAATACAGAAATCAGTTTCAGGAAATTGAAGACTTAAATGTGAAAAGTATAATAATAATATAGGGGAATATCTTCCTGAATCTGTGGTTATATATATATATATATATATATATTCAACATGACAAAAAATCAGAGCATAAAGGAAATTGTTAATAGATCATACTGTATAAAATTAAGTGATCCTTTCCAACAAAAGGGACTTCCCAGGTGGCTCAGTAGTAAAGAATCCGCCTGCCAATGCAGGTGATGCAGAAGACACAGGTTTTATCCCTGGGTAGGGAAGATTTCCTAGAGGAAGAAATGGCAACCCACTTTTTTATTCTTGCCAGGATAATCCCATGGACAGAGGAGCCTGGTGAGCTACATTCTGTGGGGTCACAGAGTTGGACATGACTGAGAGACAGAGCATGCATGCATGTTCAACAAAAACACTACTAAGAAGGTCAAATATAAAGCCACAGTGTGCAAGAATATATTTGCAACAAAAATTGATAAACATATTTTATCCAGAATATTTAAAGAACTTTTAGTAAGTGCACATATCAATAAGGCCCTATGTGAGTTTTGGGGTCATAGATGCAAAAAATAAAAACATAAATGTGGTCCAAACTTTGAAAGAGCTTAATTCAACCAGAAAGATAAATTCAACCAGAAAGATAAACTCAGCCACTTATTGCCTAATTTTATTTTTTATTTTTCATTTTTATATATTTTTATTAACTTTGTGGTTCCCTTTTTAAACAACTTAATTGAGATGTAAATCATATACTGTAAAATTTACCCAATTAAAGTGTACAATTCAATATTTTCAAGATAACCACACAGTTGAGCAACTATCACCACAGTCAGTTTTAATAATATTACCATGGTCCCCAAAAGAAGCCACATGCCCATCTGCATGCTGTCACTTCTCACTGTTCACCCCTCCAAACATACCAGCTCTTAGTAACCACTGATCTCTTTCTGTCTGAACAGATCACGTGTTTCATTTTTTTTTAAATCTATTAAACTAAGGAGGGCTCTATTACACTGTGCTGTCAATACATTTATCTAAACTTTCCTCTTGTCAAATTTTTGTAAATGAAAGGTTGTTCTTGCATTTATTTATTACTTTACAATATTGTATTGGTTTTGCCATACATCAGCATGAATCAGCCATAGATCTACACGTGTTCCCAATCCTAAGCCCCTCTCCCACCTACCTCGCCATACCATCCCCCTGGGTCATCCAGTGCACCCGCCCCAAGCATCCTGTATCCTCCATTGAACCTGAATTGGCGATTTGTTTCTCACATTTTGTTCTTGCATTTATTTATTACTTTACAATATTGTATTGGTTTTGCCATACATCAGCATGAATCAGCCATAGATCTACACGTGTTCCCAATCCTAAGCCCCTCTCCCACCTACCTCGCCATACCATCCCCCTGGGTCATCCAGTGCACCCGCCCCAAGCATCCTGTATCCTCCATTGAACCTAAATTGGCGATTTGTTTCTCACATTATTTTATACATTTCAATGCCATTCTCCCAAATCATCCCACCCTCTCCCTCTCCCACAGAGTCCAAAAGACTGTTCTATACATTTCTGTCTCTTTTGCTGTCTCGCATACAGGGTTATCGTTACCATCTTTCTAAATTCCACATATATGCGTTAGTATACTGTATTGGTGTTTTTCTTTCTGGCTTACTTCACTCTGTATAATCAGCTCCAGTTTCATCCACCTCATTAGAACTGATTCAAATGTATTCTTTCTAATGGCTGAGTAATACTCCATTGTGTATATGTATTGCATCATTTAAAAATGTGTTCATTATTTGTAGAGATTAAGAGGACTTGGTTGCTCACCTAAACACAAGAATCTTTGTTTTCTTGAAGGGCTCTTGTTTGTCAACATGTGAATCATCGTGTCATTTATACTTTCACCAACTACTTATTGAGTACCTTTTGTATGCCAGCACTGTGTTAGGAATTTGGAGTACATGATGACCAAAAGGCACTTCAATCCTTTTCCTATAAAGGACTCAACATTCCATGAGCACATGAATGCATGCATGCATACAGACATGCTTAAAATTAAAAATAATGTTCTATGAGAAAAATAAAACACAATCATGTATTTTTTAATAAACTTTTCAACTGGCTTTTTTGGATTCACATCCTTCTGTTAATCTATGTCTTCTCCTTTCTTAGTTAATCCTTGAATTTAGATAGAGGGTTGGGAGTTTTCTGTCTCAGAGCCAAGATCTTGGGTAAATGCAGAGAGAGAAACAAAGACAGGCTGGCCTTGGCAAAACCATGTATGCAAACTTTATCTGTGATTGGGGGTGTGGTTGCACTTCAGTTAGCTTAATTCAAACCGTCACCTGAGTGGTTTTTTCCATGTTTAGTCCATATCTTTCTGTGTTATATCAAGTGGAGGCATGGTATTGACACACTTATTCTTATTAAAAATGTATATAACGTGTCCCTGCTAGTTGGTTAAATAAAGGGCATATTTATTCTGTGTGTGGGTTATAATTTTTTGGCTGGCTGAGCTGATACAGCATTGGTTTGACTAAATTAGAACTGTAAATTATCTCAATCTTTTATATGTGGATTTAGACTGTTATGACTTGATTTAGTCAGTTTTATGTTTTATATCAAATATGTCTGTACTCTCTGAGTCAGCACATATATTTACTTATTACATGTGCCAGGCTGAGCAATGGCACCCCACTCCAGCACTCTTGCCTGGAAAATCCCATGGACGGAGGAGCCTGGTTGGCCACAGTCCATGGGGTCTCTAAGAGTCGGACTCGACTGAGCGACTTCACTTTCACTTTTCACTTTCATGCATTGGAGAAGGAAATGGCAACCCAATCCAGTGTTCTTGCCTGGAGAATCTCAGCGATGGGGGAGCCTCATGGGCTGCCATCTGTGGGGTCGCACAGAGTCAAACATGACTGAAGTGACTTAGCAGTAGCAGTAGTAGCAGTACCCTAATCACAGGCTTCAACAACATTGACACTATCTCAGATCTGAAGGTAAAGTCCTCATAAATATAATTTAATAAATACAATAATTTTAATTCAATTCTCTTGTCAATGAATGATATATACATGGCTTCTCAACATTATTCTGTTCATTAAGATGATTACAGACATTTCCAAGTTTATTTATTGACTTTGGAGAAATGTCTTTGTTTGTTGGTTGGTTTTAGTCTCTTCTGTTTATAAAAGATTAACATAAAAAAATACCTCTTTCCTTTTGTTAACTTTGTGTCTCTGGATGACTCTCAAAAGTGAGTAAGTTTCTGATGAGATAGTAGGGATAGGATGGGGAAGACAAAAGAATTGAGAAAACAACCATTGTATTGCTGGACTTAGCAACTCTGATGCATGCTTAAGTCAGTTTATTTTTAAAGATATAGTGTTTTCTTTAATGTTTATGTTGATTCAGTTGATTTCTTACCATATTTTCAAACAAAAGCATCTACAATGATACACGGTCAGATAAAAATACAAATGGTATCATTTTATTAAATTAAAATAATTATGCCTCCATAAGTATAAACTATCAAGTTAATTTTTGTGGAATAAAATTTTATTGCAAGTATTACAATAATTTATGAAAGATAAATTTAGAAATAAAAAATTAGAGTGTTGCTAGAAATGAAAAAAGTGGCAAACAAAACATGTTTTATTAATTTTTTAAAAATATGAACATTTGTAAAAAATAATAGATATGTACTTGCAATACATTTAATATGCCAAATATGTTAATCAATTCAGAATGCCACCACACGATATACATATGATTTACATAAGATATACAATATTTCATTACTCAGAAATTTCACTCATTTCCCTTTACAATCACTATGTCACTTAAGATCCCAATAGCTAAGTCAGTAAAGCCAAATGACTGCAAATTACATCACTATGTTTAAAAAGGGAGACTCAGGGAGCTTTTCTTAATGTTCTGTGGCAGCCAGGATGGGATAGGAGTTCCATGGAGAATGGATACATGTATACAAATACTTGAGTCACTTTGCTGTGCATCTGAAAATATCATGACTTTGTTAATCTGCTAATCTCTGATATAACATTAAAAGTTAAAAAAAATTAAAAAGGAGGGGATTTTATATCTAATGTCATTATAAATGTCAAGTGAAAACATGGATGTCCATTTTGTGTTAATTTTGAGTAAGTACTCAGGTGTGTGGAGACAACTGCACAAAGAAGCATAATGTGGGGAAAGAATAGGTTGGCTTGAAATAGATAAACATGTGGATGGTTTCCAGTTTGGTGCTGCCATGAACAAAGCTCTATGAATATTTTTAAACTAGTATTTTTGGCCATGAATCATTTTGTTTTGTTTTGTTTGTCTTTGGTTGTATTACAGGTGTATGTTTAATTTTTTAATATAAATGTATTTATTTTAATTGAAGGCTAATTACTTTACAATACTGTATTGGGTTTGCCATACATCAACATGAATCCGCCAAAGGTGGACATGTGTTCCCCAACTTAAACCCCCCTCCCACCTCCCTCCCTGTACCATCCCTCTGAGTCATCCCACTGCACCAACCCCCAGCATCCTGTATCATGCATTGAATCTGGACTGGCAATTCGTTTCATATATGATATTAAACATGTTCCAATGCCATTCTCCCAGATCATCCCACCTTCATCTTCTCCCACAGAATCCAAAAGATTGTTCTATACATCTGTGTCTTTTTTGCTGTTGTCTTTGGTTGTATTACAGGTGTATTTTAATTTTACAAAAAAGCCCACAATTCCAAAATGAGTGTGCCTTTACTTCCAAAACTTTTCAGTTCAGTTCAGTTCAGTCACTCAATCATGTCCAACTCTTTGTGACCCCATGAATTGCAGCACTCCAGGCCTCCCTGTCCATCACCAACTCCTGGAGTTCACTCAGATTCACGTCCACCGAGTCAGTGATGCCATCCAGCCATCTCATCCTCTGTCGTCCCCTTCTCCTCCTGCCCTCAATCCCTCCCAGCATCAAAGTCTTTTCCAATGAGTCAACTCTTTGCTTGAGGTGGCCAAAGTACTGGAATTTCAGCTTTACCATCAATTCCTTCCAAAGAAATCCCAGGAGTGATTTCCAAAACCTTTACAACTTCTCAAATACTTACTTGCAACATTGTCAAATTTAACAATTCTAGTGAGCATGTAGTACTTTTTATTTGCATATTCCTGAAGATTAAAGGTATTTAATATTTTTTATATGCTTTTAGTCATCCTAACATCCATGCAATATCCAAGTCTTTCATTCTTTGTTCAATTCTGTTTTTCATTCTATTGTAGTTAATTAAAGTACTTTATAAATGCCAATTAAGTTAACCGATTCAAAGTATTGCTTAAGTCTTCTAAATCCTTACCAAGTTTCTAATTCCTCTATCAATTGCAGAGAGAAGAGTGCTAAAATTTCTAAATATAATTTCTAAATATTTCTTTCCATAGTTCTGTCTAATTGAATCTTTGTTATAAAATGTGTATACACTTAGAACTTTTACATCTTCTTGATGAATTGAAATTCTTTATTATAAAAAGTTAATAGTGTTCTAGCTTTCAGGAAATGTCTCTTTAAAATCTCCTTTTTGATTTGAACATACCACTTCACATTTCTTTGTATTATTCTTAAAATATCTTTTTCCATCTTGTTAGGTTTATCTATACATTTAGAGGTGGCTCAGAGGTTAAAGCACCTGACTGTAATGTGGGAGACCTGGGTTCAATCCCTGGGTCGGGAAAATCCCCTGGAGAAGGAAAATGGCAACTGACTTCAATATACTTTTACATCTTCTTGATGAATTGAAATTCTTTATTATAAAAAGTTAATAGTGTTCTAGCTTTCAGGAAATGTCTCTTTAAAATCTCCTTTTTGATTTGAACATACCACTTCACATTTCTTTGTATTATTCTTAAAATATCTTTTTCCATCTTGTTAGGTTTATCTATACATTTAGAGGTGGCTCAGAGGTTAAAGCACCTGACTGTAATGTGGGAGACCTGGGTTCAATCCCTGGGTCGGGAAAATCCCCTGGAGAAGGAAAATGGCAACTGACTCCAATACTCTTGCCTGGAAAATCCCATGGACAGAGGAGCTTGGTGGGCTACAGTCCACGGGGTCGCAAAGAGTCGGACACGACTGAGCGACTCCACTTCACTTCATTTCAAAGTATATTTGTTTTAAATAGCATATGTTTGAACCTTGCTCTTTTATTCAATCTGAGAGTTTCTGCCTTTTAAAAAATAATCAAATCATATTTAATAGATTTATTGATAATAGTAGACTTAATTCCATCTCATGTTTTCTAATTTCCCCGTATGTTGTTTTGCCTTTCTTTTATACTGCCATTTTGGTATTAAACACTTTTCTTTTCTTTTTTCTATTTTTCTTGCTTATTTATATAAAAAAATATTTTATCTTCACTACTATTCTTATTTTTAACTATGTATATATATTTAAGTTTTTGATTATTGTGATAAGACTAAAAGAAACTTACTAATATCTCTGCTCTTCATTTCTTCGTAAAGTTTGCATACTTGTTTAGCTTAAAAAAATTAAAGCATTTTCTTGTAATGGAAATCTGCTCTTGACAAATTCACTCATTCTAATTTATGATTCATATATTTTATTCATTATTGAAGGATATTGTTTTAGGAAGAAGTTTCTAGGTTGTTGGTTTGGTGGTTTTCCAGTTCACTGTTGTTTGCTTCACTGTGTTCATTCTGTTTCATTTTTGCATTTTTAAAAATTATAGCATCTCCATTTGTTCTTATAAATCTTCTCTCTCTAGCAAAATTCATGATTTTTTAAAGGTATATTTCTTAAAATTTTAGCCACAGTAGTTTTAATTTTTGTCAAAAATCTGGATTACTTACAATATATTTGTTTCTATTGTAATATTTTATGATTCCAACAGTTGGTTTAATGTTCTGATGTTTAGTAATTTATTTTTAATATATGTAAGACTTTGTGTATAATAAATTATTAAAATGCTTTGAATAAAGTCACTTTCCGTTAGAAAAGATTTAATTCCATTATCAGGGAGTTAAAACAGTGTGAGAAGATTACTTTGAGGCTATTACTAATTTTTCCTTTGCTTATACGGCACCTTTCATTACCTGAGACATCTCAAATTAAAGCCTGGAGTATTTACTGCAGCCTTTGCTACTTGAAAAGCTTGAGATCAAATGGTTGTCTTCTCAGTACTGTATACTGAAATATGTGCTTATGTTATATCTGAATAGCAAGTGCATTCTACTTGTTTTCTCATAGGCTGGTCCCTTTATGTGTAAAGTACCAGTTGCCATCAGTTCAGTTCAATTCAGTCGCTCAGTCGTATCCGACTCTTTGCATCCCCGTAAATCGCAGCACGCCATGGCCTCCCTGTTCATCACCATCTCTCGAATTTCACTCAGACTCACGTCCATCGAGTCCGTGATGCCATCCAGCCATCTCATCCTCGGTGGTCCCCTTCTCCTCCTGCCCCCAATCCCTCCCATCATCAGAGTCTTTTCCAATGAGTCAACTCTTCCAGTTGAGCTGTTTCAAATCCTGAAAAATGATGCTGTGAAAGTGCTGCACTCAATATGCCAGCAAATTTGGAAAATTCAGCAGTGACCACAGGACTGGAATAGGTCAGTTTTCATTCCAATTCCAAAGAAAGGCAATGCCAAAGAATGCTCAAACTACCGCACAATTGCACTCATCTCACATGCTAGTACAGTAATGCTCAAAATTCTCCAAGCCAGGTTTCAGCAATATATGAACCGTGAACTCCATGATGTTCAAGCTGGTTTTAGAAAAGGCAGAGGAACCAGAGATCAAATTTCCAACATTCACTGGATCATCAAAAAAGCAAAAGAGTTCCAGAAAAACATCTATTTCTGCTTTATTGACTATGCCAAAGCCTTGATTGTGTGGATCACAATAAACTGTGGAAAATTCTGAAAGAGATGGGCATACCAGACCACCTTGCACAATTGCACTCATCTCACATGCTAGTAAAGTAATGCTCAAAATTCTCCAAGCCAGGTTTCAGCAATATATGAACCGTGAACTCCATGATGTTCAAGCTGGTTTTAGAAAAGGCAGAGGAACCAGAGATCAAATTTCCAACATTCACTGGATCATCAAAAAAGCAAAAGAGTTCCAGAAAAACATCTATTTCTGCTTTATTGACTATGCCAAAGCCTTGATTGTGTGGATCACAATAAACTGTGGAAAATTCTAAAAGAGATGGGAATACCAGACCACCTGACCTGCCTCTTGAGAAATATGTATGCAGGTCAAGAAGCAGCAGTTAGAACTGGACACGGAACAACAGACTGGTTCCAAATAGGAAAAAGAGTACGTCAAAGGTGTATGTTGTCACCCTGTTTATTTAACTTCTATGCAGAGTACATCATGAGAAACGCTGGACTGGAAGACACACAAGCTGGAATCAAGATTGCCAGAAGAAATATCAATAACCTCAGATATGCAGATGACACCACCCTTATGGCAGAAAGTGAAGAGGAGCTAAAAAGCCTCTTGATGAAAGTGAAAGTGGAGAGTGCAAAAGTTGGCTTAAAGCTCAACATTCAGAAAACAAAGATGATGGCATCCGGTTCCATCACTTCATGGGAAATAGATGGGGAAACAGGGGAAACAGTTTCAGACTTTATTTTTTTGGGCTCCAAAATCACTGTGGATGGTGATTGCAGCCATGAAATTAGAAGACGCTTACTCCTTGGAAGAAAAGTTATGACCAACCTAGATAGTATATTCAAAAGCAGAGACATTACTTTGCCGACTAAGGTCCATCTAGTCAGTTGCCATATGCCTCAGCAAAAAATTTACTAAAGAATGTTGGGTTCATTTCTCAGTGGCCTTTTTTTCCCCTGAGATTATTCTTTCTGGAATTTTTGCTGCCTTCAAAAATTCAGACTCCAGTTTTTTCACCCCAAGTCCACTGAATGTGTAGAAAATATTATGCTGATTTTTTTTTTCCCTGTTACATCTCCTTGTTCCTAGGTGTGAACCAGCAAATGCTCTGAGGACAAAGAGATTCAGAGAAGTTTGCCTTGGATGAATATACTACCCTTATTGACTAAATCTTTGTCCCTTAAGTTCTGCCTGCCCTTGAAGTGTATTTGAAGTTTTCGAACATTGTTTTATGTTTTGTTTTTTCCCAAATTTTATAGATGTTCTTCATGGAGAGATCAATCTAAGCACTAGTGATGGAGTTCTACATACATATGGCTACCTATGGAGTACTAGCTATAGGGGTACACACAACCAATACATTTTTTATATTGAATAAATAAAAAGCATCTTTTACTACTAAAATGAACCAGCAAAACTAGCCATATTCCCACATGTTTTATTGCTACAAATACATATTTTTAAAATATAGCCTTATTCTCGTAATGCTAAAGTTATCTAATTTTTCTGCATAGCTAATTTAAAAAGAAAAAAAAAAGAATATATCCATCTAGTCCCAGATTCCAAGGAGCAAACAGAAACTTTCTATAGTAATTAATTCAATAACTTGTTTTATACTCTTAATTATTGTTTAAAAAATAATGATTCCAGAGATAATTGTGTCTCTGTATTCTATTTACACCTTTTCAAAGAAAACATGCAAGTAGTTCACTGTTTACTATTTGAAGAGTCTTAAAGCATTCTTCAATACATATTTATTAATTAGGTCTATGGAATGTTTTTCTTTATTTAATACAGAAATAAAAATATATTCTTATATTTCTTTATTTCTGAAAAGATTATTTCATAAGTTAGTCTTCATATACAATGAATAAAACAAATTTAGAAATTTGAAAAATCTCTTAAAACTTAAGAATTTAAATTTTTGGCCTTTTACATAAGCTGCCAACATTTTTTTTTCTAATTTTATTTTGTTTTTTATATTTATTGATAATTATATTTACTATATTTTTTTTACTACATTGTTGCTTAGTCATTATGCTGTGTCCAAATCTTTTGAAACCCCATGAACTGTATCCCTTCTAGCTCCTCTGTCCACAAGAGGGAAGCAATATGGAGTCTTGTTCATGAACTACAGAAAAATAAAAATTCTTTTCAATAACATTGTTTAAAACTGTTATGTAGTGATTACCTTGCAGTCATAGCAAAAAGACCAAAAAAAAAAGAGGAAGTAAGTATCTGGATAGAAAGAAATGTTCTACTCTGGATAGGAAGCCATATCTACTCCTGATAATTTAGGCTTGGTTTCCAAAACCTATGAGAACAGAAAACAAGGTTCAAAATGTGTCCTACAGGAAATTTCAAAGATTATACTCAAAATTAATGCAAAATTACAAAAAAAAAAAGGTAATTCTTAAGAGTAAACTAGAAATGCATGCATTCCTCCAACAGACAGAAAAGACATTTACCTTATTTAGATAAGACATTTTTTGTCTTGTCTAAAAATCACAGAAAAATTTATCTGCACAGACATTATACAGTTTATAAAATGTCATTTTTCTATGAGATCTATTTGTTCTATAAATTTATTGAAGATGGAATTATAAATATATTTTCTTTTAAAGGTACATTTAAAAAATGTTTTCATGAAACATTTTCAACTAATGCATTGCTGTATATCTATTATTGCTTGTTCCTCAATCCAGGAGAGGACTTCTCAGGGGGCTCAATGATAAGGAATCCACCTGCCAGTGCAGGAGATGCAAGAGACCTGGGCTGATCCATGGGTCAGGACGATTCTACTCCAGCAGGAGTAGGAAACGACAACCTACCCAGTGTTCCTGCCTGAGAAATTTCATAGACAGAGAACCCGGGCAGGCTTATAGTCCATGGGGCCCCACATAACTGAACATGCACACTCCCGGGAAAGATTAATACTTGCATTTTCAGGAGTGAAAAGAGTCTGATGCTGGGAGGGATTGGGGGCAGGAGGGATCTGCCAGTGCAGGAGATGCAAGAGACCTGGGCTGATCCATGGGTCAGGACGATTCTACTCCAGCAGGAGTAGGAAACGACAACCTACCCAGTGTTCCTGCCTGAGAAATTTCATAGACAGAGAACCCGGGCAGGCTTATAGTCCATGGGGCCCCACATAACTGAACATGCACACTCCCGGGAAAGATTAATACTTGCATTTTCAGGAGTGAAAAGAGTCTGATGCTGGGAGGGATTGGGGACAGGAGGGAAAGAGGATGATAGAGGATGAGATGGCTGGATGATGATATTGACTCGATGGACATGAGTTCGAGTGAACTCCGGGAGTTGGACAGGGAGGCCCAGCGTGCTGTGATTCATGGGGTGGCAGAGTCAGACACGATTGAGCAACTGAACTGAACTGAACGGAACTGGAGTGGTGCTGGCTTCCTTTTTTAGCTAACTTTTAATCTACTGGAATACATATTGAGATTTGGCATAAAAAAGGAGTTATCTTTACTTTTTCCAAATCATTTTTTTCTTGGATCATTTTTTCTTCAGATGGTATTAAAATTATACTTGTGGATAAGTTAAAGAAAATTGCCTAGCAAATATTTAGAGTTTTATTTAATGAGCTCTATCCTTTGGTGTTATATTTATTCAGAGCCATGTGTTTATTCTTATGGGTGATTTAATAGTTTGTAACTAGACTTTCAGTTCAGTTCAGTTCAGTCACTCAGTCATGTCCAACTCTTTGTGATACCATGAATTGCAGCACGCCAGGCCTCCCTGTCCATCACCAACTCCAGGAGTTCACTCAGCCTCACGTCTATCGAGTTAGTGATATCATCCAGCCATCTCATCCTCTGTCGTCCCCTTCTCCTTCTGCCCTCACCCCTCCCAGGCTATAACTATGTGCCGCCCTCATTCTCCAGATGATGTTATTATAGATCTAAAATGAGTGAAACCTGAGAATCGACCAGGTTTATCTCCTTGATCTTTCATTCATAATTTGACTTAATGAAATTTCAGTGACAGTAAATTACAGAAAATATAACTAAAAAATAGAAATAAATATGCTACCCAGATTGTGGGAGTATAAGTATAGGAGATAAAGATTTGAAGATTTAACTTACTATTGTCAATAATATTATTTTCATTAAAACTTAAACAATTATACTTGTTTTTCTCTAATATTACTGACTAATGAATAAATACTATGTACTAATTTTATCTGCAACATGGAACTATCTAATTAATTATTGTTTCTTATGTATCACTAAATATTTTCAAATTCCATTTTGTAGTATGCTACCACAAAACCTGAACTTCAAACTCAGTTTAGACCTATTAACTAGATTCACAGTTGTTTAACAATACAGTTTATTTTTATGCATATTTATCAAATTTTGAAATAATGAGGAAAATGGACAGTACATTACCAAAAAAATTAGAGAATTATCTGAAAGTCTCATAGTTAGTAATTGATTTCTAATTGACATATCCTTACTTTCAATTATAAATTCTCTTATTTTGCAGTACTTAATTAGTTCCATAAGAATATGGAAAGATAGTATTTCCCTCCTGCAAGCAGAATACATGTCAATGGAAAAGATATAAGATGGGGGGAATATGAGGATTTAAAATTAAAATTAAGGATTTGTTTCTGTGGAATCAATTGGTTTCTAAGTATGAACTTTTCAGATCATTTTTTGAGAGTTGAACTATAAAGCAAGCTGATCACTGAAGAATTGATTCTTTTGAACTGTCATGTTGGAAAAGACTCTTGAGAGTCCCTTGGACTGCAAGGAGATTCAACCAGTTAATCAGAAAGAAAATCAGTCCTGAATATTCATTAGAAGGACTAATGTTGAAGCTGAAGCTCCAATTCTTTGGCCACCTAATGTTAAGAACTGACTCACTGGAAAAGATCCTGATGCTGGGAAAGATTCAAAGCAGAAATGGATGACAGAAGGTAAGATGGTTAGATGGTGTCACCGACTCAAAAGACATGAATTTATGCGAGCTCCAGGAGTTGGTAATGGACAGGGAAGCCTGGCATGCTGCAGTCCATGGGGTTGCAAAGAGTTGGACACAACTGAGTGACTGAACAGAACTGAAGATTTTGTGATGTAATCTTAAACATATATTTTAATATGAGAGAATAAATCTGATATAATCTGATATATTTGAACTTCTATATTTTTAAATAGAATTTATCTTTCATAGACATTTTAAATTCATAAAAAAATTGAGGGGAATGCCAAAATTACTCTATAGCCCTTGCTCTCACATATGCACATATTCCCTCCATCAAAATCCTGCACTAGAGTGGTACATGTATTATAATCAATTAATTATAATCAAAATAAGCCTACATTGATATGTCATTATCACTCAAATCCTAGATTACCTTAGAGTTTGCTTGAATTTGTGCATCTTATGTTCTGTGCTTAGTCATTCAGCCCTGTCTAATTCTTTGCAACCCCATGGACTGTAGCCCACCAGGCTCTTCTGTCCATGGAGATTATCCAAGGTAAGAATATTGGAGTGGGCTTCCATGCTTTGCTCCAGGGGATCTTCCCAATCCTGGGATCAAACCCAGGTCTCGTGCATTGCAAGCGTATTCTTTACTAGATGAGCTACCAAGGAAGCCTCTGTACATCTTATGGCTTTTGATAATAATGATATGTGTCCATTTTTATAGTACCATACCTAGGAATTTCACTGTCCTAAAATTCCTCTGTGCTCTGCTTATGTATTACTTACTCCAATCCAACCTATGACAAAAACTGATCCTTTCACTTTCTCCATAGTTTTGCCTTTTTCAGAACGTCATATAGTTTGAATCACACAGTATATAACATTTTCAGACTTGCTTTTTTTACTTAGTAATAGACATTTGTGTTCCGTCCATGTCTTTTCATGGCTTGATAACTCATTTTTTTTTTTTGCACTAGATAGTATTTTATTGTTTGGCTCCTCTATTATTTATTTGTTCATTTACCTTTTGAAAGACATCGTAATTGCTTCTAGGTTGTGGCAATTATGTATAAGGATATTATAAATATTCTTGTGCAGGATTATGTGGAGACTTAATTTTTCAATTCCTTTGTGTAAACACCAAAACTGCATAATAGTTGTATCATATGATAAAAGTGTATTTAGTTTTGTAAGAAATTTCCAAACTGTCTTCTGAAGTGATTGTGCCATTTTTCATTCTCACCAGGAATGAAGACAGTTCCTGTTGCTCCACATTCTCGTCACCATTTGGTTTGTCAGTGTTCCAGAATTTGGCCACTAATAGTCTGTAGTGTTATTTTGCTGTTTTAATTTTAATTATCCTAATGGAATAGGATGTAGAACATCTTTCTAAATGGTTATGTGGCACCTATATATCTTTTTGGTGAGATATATCTTCAGATTGTTGGTCTAGTTTTTAATGAAGATATTTATTTTTATTATTTTCAGTTTTAATACATTTTTGTATATTTTGGATAATAGTTATTTGTCACATGTCTTTTGCAAATATTTTCCCCCAGTTTGTGATTTGTATTCTCATTCACTTGACATTGTCTTTTACAGAATAAAAGCTTTTCATTTTAATGAAATCCAGGTTATCCATTATTTCTTTTATGGATTGTGTCTTTGGTGTTGTATTGATCATATATTTATATATAATTCACATATATGAAAGCAAAGTCACTCAGTCATGTCTGACTTTTTGTGACCACATAGAATTCTCCAGTCCAGAATACTAGAGTGGATTGCCCTTCCTTTCCCCAGGAGATCTTCCCAAACCAGGATTGAACCCAGGTCTCCCACATCGCAGACAGATTCTTTACCAGCCACCAGAGGATATCAAGAATACTAGAGTGAGTAGCCTATCCCTTCACCAGTGGATCTTCCCTTCCCAATAATTGAACTGGGGTCTCCTGCATTGCTCGTAGATTCCTTACCAGCTAAGCTACACATATATTTTACATTTATAAAATCTCTTTTACTTTTATGTTTTATAGAATATTAAAGTCACAATAAGATATACCAATATAAAACATAATTTAGGATGCATTACAAATAGAAAAAAATACTCAAAAGTGTATATTATATACATTATATGTAATTCACTATAGAACACAAAATGTGATATGTAATGAATAGAAGTATAGTAAAATGATGCAAATATAAAAATATATAAATATAAGGAATGTAAAATTATATCATTTAAAATATAATCAACATACTATCAATTAACATAAACACTGTAATATAATTAATCAATAATTAATTTATTTATAAGACATATAAAATATCTAACAAAGTTTCCACAGAATTAAAGCTTGGCACAAATCTAAAGGACATAGTACATAGCATCCTGATAATCTGCTTTACTCAGCCATCATTATTTAAATTTGGCTGACCATGA
This sequence comes from Litocranius walleri, assembly GCA_006410535.1. NCBI lineage: Eukaryota > Metazoa > Chordata > Mammalia > Artiodactyla > Bovidae > Litocranius > Litocranius walleri. The sequence continues at coordinate 22,221 of SJYG01000981.1, read as the reverse complement.
AGTTGAGTACATATTAGCTCTAGAAAGACTTTTGCTTCCAGAGATTGCTTAAACACATACTCCCATATATTGAAGTTTCTATATTCCTAAACACTGGCAATTATTTTTTCTGTGTGTCATTATAGGATTAATAATAGAACAAAGTACTAAAACAGTGCTGTAAATTTTAACACTTAATTATTTAGTAATAAAAATGAGTTGCAAATTTTTCATACCACTTTAGAGTATTCAGTAAAAGATGCCATGCTCGCTTTAAAATTCCCACCAGGATGCAGGATGCATGGGGCTGGTGCACAGGATGATTCAGGTAGATGGTGTGGGGTGGGAGGTGGGAGGGGGCTTCGGCATTGGGAGATTGTGTTCACCTGTGGCTAATACATGTCAATGTATGGCAAAACAAATACAGTATTGTAATTTAAAAAATAAATTAATTAATTAAAAAATAAAAATAAAATAAAATAAAATTCCCACCAATAAGACCAATGCTTGATTTTGAAAAGATGCTGAATAATGAATCAGTACATTACGTTTGCCTTAATGAATTAATACATTATTTTTGTATGCAGTAGCTGTAAGTAGTTGAGTGTCATGTTGCATATGCAGTTGTTCTATTCCATTTCATATATCCCATTCTCATAGCTATGTCCAATATCTTCTTTTTCTTAATATTTACTCTCTCATTCAAAATATAACATTCATATTCAGTTCAGTTCAGTTGCTCAGTCGTGTCCGACTCTTTGCGACCCCATGAATAGCAGCACACCAGGCCTCCTTGTCCATCACCATCTCTCAGAATTCACTCACACTCATGTCCATTGAGTCCATGATACCATCCAGCCATTTCATCCTCTGTCATCCCCTTCTCCTTCTGCC
>SJYG01000980.1:643400-656752 GCA_006410535.1 Litocranius walleri | reverse complement strand
GTGAGTCTGAGTGAACTCCGGGAGTTGGTGATGGACAGGGAGGCCTGGCGTGCTGTGATTCATGGGGTCACAAAGTGTCGATATGACTGAACATCTACTGTAGATTTTCACCTGCAGTTTTTCACAAACTGCGCTCCTGGCTATTCTCCACCAAAAATTTTATTGAGACTTTTTGTTCTTTATTGAGAATTTTATTTTCCTGACTTCCTTTCTTCCCCTCAATAGCTCAGCCTACCACACAAATAAGAGATATCAACAAAGATAATTCTACTTCCTAAGTATACAACTAAACTCTCCTCTTTTGTCTATTTATCATGTTACTGCTTAATTTATTCTTATCTTTGTGTCTTGTGTGGACCAAGGAGCAGGTTATGTGTAGGAAATTGTGTAGGGGGCAGGGGGCAGGATGATATGGAATCATAGACATTCTAAAAAGTTCAATGGCCTAATCCCAGGAACCTATGAATGTGTTACATTAGATTTTAAAAAGTTAAGGAGTTTGTGATGGAGATTATCCTGGATTATCCATCAGGCTTCAATGTATTCACAAGGGCATGTATAAAGGAAAGACTGAGACCGGAATCAGAAAGAGCTGTGTGGTGAGAGGGAGAGAAAGAGAGGTTTGAATGTGTTACCCTGAAGGCTCTGAGGGAAGAGAAGATTCTGTTAGCCAAGGAGAAGATGTGCCTTCTAGAAATCATTAGAGTGAAGGAAATGGATTGTTTCCTAGAGTGTCTGGGAGGTCTAGGACAGCTGTATTTTAGACAGTCCTATTGACACCTGTATTTTAGCCTAGTGAAATATATTTTGGGCTTCTGACTTCCAGAACTATAAGACAATTTATTTGTACTGTATTATTTTAACCCACTATATATGTGGTAACCTGTTACATATAAAACTAATACACAAGGCAAAAAGGAATAGGAAAGAGGAAACATCAGTTTCTCTGGATTAGCATGAGAGGGCATCCCTAACAGTTTCAGTAATCCAGAAACACCAGGTTTAGAAGGTAAATAGATTAAGCATAATACTCGAATCATAGTTCTTTAGCAAAATAATCATGCAGTTAGACTAAGGCATAGATTCTTCAGGAGATATTCTTGCTTTGTGAAAAGAATATAAACATGGTGAAAACAAAATTTAATGCTGGTATTATATTTGAAACTTAATAATGATATATATTTCAAAATGTGACAGATTTCTTGTTAAGTACAATATCAGTATGTTTGCATAACCTAGGATAATAATGCACTGAAACCACTTTTGTTTTCACTCTAGCTCCTAAATACATAGTGAGAAGTAACAAAAGGCAGCGAGTATATATAACTTTTGAGCACCACTTCATTACTTCACATCTCTATGATTAAGTATTACAAACTAAAAACACAGTAGAGTTGTATGTATGTGAGGGAGAGTTGGAGAAGTTTCTTTTTTTTTTTCAAATTGTTTTGGTTGTACCTAAAATTTTAATAAAACATCTGTCATGATAAATCAGGTACCTAAAACAATTTTACTAGGTAAATAATTTTACACTTGAAGAAATGTAGAACAAGAAATTGTAAACAAGTCTCAGTGATGATATATCCATAGTAATGAAACAAGATCATTGAAGGCCTGATGTACTGACATCAGGCCTTGGGCCTAATTTTTAACCTCTGCACTGTACAATTTTTAATCATATTATTGTTACATATATTCTTTTGCATTTGTGAATAATTACCCAAGTGAGTAAACATAAGTCTAATCAATATCTTAAGGGTTACATAGTATTCAATGCAGTATTATTGTTGAACATAGTCTTATTGGAATTTCTAATAAACAGTGCTGCAATAATCATTTCTTTAGCCAAATCTTTGTATTTATTTTTATTTATTTTCAATTTCCAGAAATAGAATTTATAAATAAATTTTATGGTTTAAGATTTTTCTTTAAATAGTATTTTATTGACATAAAGGGTTTATTTATCATACCTATTTAAAAGTTTTTCATTTAGTAATGATTCTGTAATATGAAATGATTTATAATTACTTATAATTATGGTTTACATTGTTGTAGCCACATCTTTTTTTTGATCATATGGGTGGTTTCTGTCATAGTTAAATGTAATGGTAGGTACATTCTGTGAAACACTAAATTTGAAATGAACCAGTGGTTTTTGGTGTTTTACAAAATTGAGAGAAATTCTTGTTACAAATAAGGAAACCTTCTACTAGTTTCAAAGTAATTATTAGAATGTCTAACATATTATGGTCAGCACACTCAAATTAATTAGATGTCAGCATGATCTAAAAGTAGTCTAATTAAAAGTACTGTTAGATTAAGTTTTCATGCCTTCTGAGAGCTGGGTCTGATTGATCTAAGTCAATTTCTTTCTTCTTGTCAGAAAGCTTTCCAAAATCTTTTTTTTTTTCCTTCTCTTTTTCTTCTTCTTAATAATTTTGCTTAAGATTTCAGTGTTGGAAATGAAAGTATTTGAAAAAATAAACAATTGCCTAGCTTCTGTATAAATGTGTTTTTTCTAATCCTTTCAGTTCTGTTTTGTACAGCTACAATGTCTGCTTTTTCATTATTTTATTTTTTAGAAATATTTTAAATAATAGCTTTTAGCTATTAAAAAAGCTAGATGGCCTATTAATTATTATGCAATCATTTAATGATAAACTGAACTGAAATTCTCAATATAATACCTATTAAAAAATAGGCTTAGGACATGCATGACTAAATCTTCATAGTTGAGTTCAAAGAAATCAACTTGGTACACACACACACTAACACATATACCAGCCACCTCATTATTCACTCATTAATTCATTTTCACATAACAAAGGGTTACTGATCAGCTGTAATATATAAGATATTGTGAGAGATAAAAAATTAATAACATACAGTTCTTGCTTTTACTAGTCTAATAGAGAAACTGGAAAACTAAAAAAATGCAAAGTTAAATCAAATTAGATATTATAAGATTATGTGTGCTCTTTTATAGGTATGAGTTCTATATTTATAAACAATGAAAATTACTAAAGTTTTAAAGGATGCATGAGCAAAAATGTAGACAGAGATGGCATAAGGTATGTAAGGAACAAGTAACAAATATTTCTACCTGATTGCATGTATGCATGCTCACTTACTTCAATCATGTCCAACTCTTTCAGACTCCATGGACTGCAGCCCACTAAGTTCCTCTATACATAGGGTTCTCCAGGCAAGAACATTGGAGTGGGTTGCCACTTCCTCTTCCAGGGGATCTTCCCTGCACAGGGATGGAAACTGTGTTCCTGGAGTCTCCTGCATTGCAGGAGGATTCTTTACCACTGAGTCACCAGTGAAGTGCCTCTATATACTGGGGTAGCAAAACATCTAAAAATGCATTTATGTCTTCAAGGTGACAGGACAAATGTGAAATAGCTTGTTGAGAAAAACTTTGAGCAAATAAAAATGTAAAGACCGGGTAATATGAAATAACATATTTCCAACACACAGTTTTAATGATTATCTACTAGTAGTTAATGCTGCTTCATCTGTATCTCTACCTACTTCTGATCCTTCAGTTGCACCATTGCACTCATTTCACATGTTAGCAAGGTTCTACTCAAAATTCTTTAAGCTAGGCTTCAACAGTATGTGAACAGAGAACTTTCAGGTATACAAGATGGATTTAGAAATGGCAGAGGAACCAGAGATCAAATTGCCAACATTTCTGGATCACAGAAAAAGCAAGGGAATTCCAGAAAAACATCTATTTCTCCTTCATTGAATAGATTAAAGGCTTTGACTGTGTGATCACTACAAACTGTGGAAACTTCTGAAGGAGATGGAAATACCAGACTGCTTAACTGCCTCTTGAGAAACTTGTGTGCAGGTCAAGAAGAATAGTTAGAACTGGACATAGAACAATGGACTGGCTCAAACTGGGAGAGGAATACGTCAAGGCTGTATATTGTCACCCTTCTATTTAACTTATATGCAGAATACATCATGAGAAATCCCAGGCTGGATAAAGCACAAGCTGGAATGAAGATTGCTGGGAGAAATATCAATAACCTCAAATATGCAGATGACACTACTCTAATGGCAGAAAGAGAAGAGGAACTAAAGAGCCCTTTGATAAAGGTGAAAGAGGAGAATGAAAAAGCTGGTTTAAAACCCAACTTTGAAGAAACTAATGTCATGGCATCTGGCCCCATCACTTCATGGAAAATAGGGGAAAAAATTAAAACAGAGACAGACTTTATTTTCTCGGGCTATAAAATCATGGTGACTGCAGACATGAAGTTAAAAGACATTTGTTTCTTGGAATAAAATCTATGAGAAACCTAGATAGCCTATTGAAAAGCAGAGATATTACTTTGCTGACAAAGCTTCATATAATCAAAGCTATATTTTTTTCAGTAGTCATGTACTGATGTAAGAGTTGGACCATAAAGAAGACTGAGTGGCAAAGAACTGATGATTTTAAACTATGATGCTGTAGAAGACACTAGAGATCACCTTGGACAGCAAGGAAATCAAGCTAGTCAATCAAATCAATCCTGAGTATTCACTGGAAGGACTGGTAGTGAAGCTGACGTGTCAATACTTTGGCCACATGATGCAAAGAGCTATCTCGTTGGAAAATACCCTGAGGCTGGAAAAGACTGAAGGCAGGAGGAGCAGGGTATGATAGAGGACAAGATGGCTGGATGACATCACCAACTGAATGGACATGAGTTTGAGCAAATTTAGGGTGACAGTGAAGGACAGGGAAGCCTAGTGTGCTGCAGTTCACAAGGTTGCATAGTGTCAGACATGACTGATTGACTGAACAGTAACTGCTGATGATGTATCTGCAGGAAACATTGCTATTTTCTGTACATTGTTTGTCAACAATGAAACATTAGTATAACATCAAGAAATATATAGTAATTTTTAAGTCACTACAACTGATTTACTTTAATGCATTGAGTTTTGCATTTCTTGGCTTCTATTTCTTTACCATTCTGAGTCCAGTCCTTTGAAATCTAGTTCTTGTTTGAACAGTTTAGGCTTTTCCAGTAAACACCTAATTTTCATCTATGTATATTTTTCAGTTGCTATGTCACCCAAAGCAGTTAAAATTGCTCACTTATCCATAGTGACTCTCTTTCTTCTGTGTTCTTTTTTTCTTTTAAACTTTTGTATATTTAGTGAAATGACATTCACCTTTGGATTAAATTGCTTGTGTTTACCTTCTTACATATTATTTCTTCAACAAGTCAACCAGAGTTTTGTCAATGAATTGTACAGTCAAAGCTGTTTCTCTCTTTTCATTTTATTTAGAGGAAGCTTTTATTTACAGAAAAAATACTATAAAAACACTTTTATAAAAATAGCTTTAAAATTATAGTCATTTAACTTCAAAATCAAATATCACATATATCTACTGATCTCAGCTTACATATCCTAGAAATGCTTTGAGACTGAAAGAAGCAAGACTATAAATGGTCACTCAGAATATCGCAAATATTTATTCATCATATTTTTGTAACTGCTTGCTAGTTTAAAAATAAGCCAAACGTGTGCTGGATCAAGTCTTCTAACTTTGTTTATGTTTTTTACTTTTAGTATGACATAATTTTTGTTGCTGTTGAAAGCCAGACTGTGTATCATATAACAGGAGCTGTGTATGTAAGCTTTCAGAGTGAGGTTTTAATAATCCTGATAGACGTTGAAAGTGAAAGTGAAGTTGCTTAGTCGTGTCCGACTCTTTGCAACACCATTGACTGTAGCCTATCAGGCTTCTCCATCCATGTGATTTTCCAGGGAAGAATACCGGAGTGGGTTGCCAATTGGGTTGTATTTAATGTTTGTTGTACACATAGGTGTCAAAGGTTCAGTTTCTTCTAATGTCCTTGTTTTTATCCTGTTATTTTTGGCAAAGAGGAGCAAAGATCCTCTTCTTGAGAGGAGTCTGTGTCATACAGTTCAGCTATAAACTACCATTTTTATAACAAAGTCTTTTTGATGTGGTGGGAGAATGTGTGGGAAGATAAGTATTCTATAAATTATGATTAAATCTCACTTTTAAAAGACTTGGGCCCGAGGCCTGTGACCTTCACAAATGTCCCTGAATAATTTTGCCCTTACCTGTACATAACATAGAAAGGCTAGATAGGACTGAATGGGATAAATGTCCTTCCTTAGAAAGTATTAACTAGTTCTTTTCTTTAGATAGTAGGTCATTGTTATCTCTGAAAATATATAAAAGAGGCTAACTGTCATTTCTTCTTGATATAAACTCAAAGGCTATTTATATATTTTTTTGAATTTTCACCGTGAGAATCTGGTAGGATCTTGGAGGTAATGAGTACATGGTTATCCCCTTAGACATAACCTTGAGGAGTTCCTCATTCCTCTCTTAGTACATATTCACCTGATAGAAATAGAATATACTGTTATAAATGTAGCTGTTGTTGTTCAGTCATTCAGTCTTTTCCAACTCTTTGCGACTCCATGGACTGCATAATGCTAGACTTCCCTGTCTTTAACTTTCTCTCAGAGTTTGCTCAAATTCATGTCCATTGAGTCAGTAATGCCATCCAACCATCTTGCCCTCTGTCATCTCCTTCTCCTCCTGTCTTCAATCTTTCCCAGCATCAGAATTTTTTCCAATAAGTCAACTCTTCACATCAAGTGGCAAAATTATTGGAATTTCACCTTTAGCATTAGTCCTTCAGTGAATATTCAGGGTTGATTCCCTTTAGAATGGACTAGTTTGATCTCCTTGCAGTCCAAGAGACTCTTAAGAATCTTTTCCCACGCCAGTGTTCAAAAGCATCAGTTCTTCATTGCTGAGCCTTCTTTATGAATCAACTCTTACATCTGTACATGACTACTGGAAAAGCCATAGCTTTAACTATATGGACCTTTGTCAGCATAGACTCAGTTTTCCCTACAGCCAGTCCGCAACCACCGGTTCAGTTCAGTTCAGTTCAATTCAGTCACTCAGTCATGTCCGACTCTTTGCGACCCCATGAACTGCAGCACACCAGGCCTCCGTGTCCATCATCAACTCCCAGAGTTCACTCAAACTCATGTCCATCCAGTCGGTGATGCCATACAGCCATCTCATCCTCTGTCGTCCCCTTTTCCTCCTGCCCCCAATCCCTCCCAGCATCAGAGTAAGCTTCCACAAACTCTATCCTCATCCATCAGAGAGCAGACAGAATTAAAATTGTAAAACTAACCAACCTGATTACATGTATCCCAGTCTTGTCTAACTCGATGAAACTGTAAGCCATGCTGTGTAAGACGGGTCATGGTGTAAATGGATTATGTCCCAAGATGGATGGGCCATGCTGGAGAGTTCTGACATAATGTGGTCCACCAGAGAAAGGGATGGCAGACCACTTCAGCAATTTTTGCCTGGAGAACCCCATGAATATGCAGCTGTAGAAATCCCAGTAGGGGCTATGGATAGATGGAAACTTAAGAAACTATGGGAGATCACTGCAAGTTAATGATTGCTCAACAAAGCTATTGGAACACCGGTGGAATTAAGCAGGCTAGCTTAACTAAGCTAAGCTAAGTCATGTTAGTCGTGTCTGACTCTGTGCGACCCCATAGATGGCAGCCCACCAGGCTCCCATCCTTAGGATTCTCCAGGCAAGAATACTGGAGTGGGTTGCCATTTCTTTCTCCAGTGAATGAAAGTGAAACGTGAAAGTGAAGTCACTAAGTCATGTCCGACTCTTTGTGACCCCATGGATTGTAGCCTACCAGGCTCCTCTGTCCATGGGATTTCCCAGGCCAGAGTACTGGAGTGGGTTGCCAACTCTAAAGCCATAAATAAAACCATGAAATGTGCCCCAGGACATTAAGTCAAATAAAAATTTCACCACCCATCTACTTATTTGAATAAGAACTATGATAACCTTTTCTACTCTAAGGGATCTTCCCAATCTAGGGAGTTTTTTGCATCTCCTGCATTAGCAGGATTCTTTACCATTGCACCACATGGTAAATCCATTGATAACCCTATGTTGACTGTATAGGTCCACACATTCTCATTCCTGATATAATACAGGAGCTAGTGATGTAAGACTCATGTCTACTTGAAGAAGATGGTCTTTGCTCCTCCATTTTTCCTTTGACTATAAAATTGTGGCCCACTTAATCCTCAGGGCAGAACTCCCTTGCTTGCCTGTTTGCATCATTTACAAGTGTTCTATATTAATACAACTATTTCTTGTCTTTCACTTTGACTCTTTCTAAATTCCTTCTAAACTAAGACACAAAAACCTGAGCCTCAGTAAGTTCAGACACAAGGTGAGTGAGTCTAATTAAAATACCATAGACTTGCCAATGCAGCAGGTGCAGGCTCAGGTTTACCACATTTATAGTCCACATGAGACCATATGGTCCAAGTGAGACCTGATCTTCCTGCACATGAGGCTTCTTGTAACTTTCTTCTTCATATGGAGCTGCTTCTTCAGGTTCTTTCCATGTTGTAAACATAGGTAAGCATCTTGTTAGTGCCCTGTGTGGTGCTCCTGGCCTCGGGGAATTCTGTGCCTGTGTGTTTGTTGTGCATTGAAATAGGAGTCTGTCCAGCTTCTGCCAAGTCACTAGGAAAAGCCATTTTTTTTAATGCTTACAATAATGGCATGGCCTCTGATAACGAAGTGTAGAAGATATGTTTGCTCTTCAGGGTTCAGTTCAGAGATCAAGCCCTGAGCCTTTGGAATGGGAGCACTGACTCTAAGACCTTAGATTGCCACAGAACTCCTAACCTTAGGGAGTATCAATTATGAGAACTCCCATAAAGAAAACCACTTGAATACAAGACCTGACATCACCCAACCACCATTAGCACCCTGTGCAGGAAGCCTCCTGCAAACAACAAACAAGACAAAAATACAAGTCCAATCATCAGCAGACAGGATTACCATCTCACTCAGCCCTGTCCATCAGAGGAAAACAACAACAACAACAACAACAACACAACTCAGCACAAATCTCACCCCAAATGAGAATTACAGAAACCACTGGATCAATCTTAGGAGGGCAGAAACCAAAAGTAAGAAAAAATTCAACCTTGAAGCTTGGAAAAGGAGACCTCAAACACAACAAGTTAAAAAAAATAATGAAAAGGTAGAAAAATACTGCACAACTAAAGAAACAAACTAGAAACACAGAAGTCCAAATAAATGAAGAAAAAATAGGCAAACTACCTGAAAAAATAATTCAAAGTAATGATAGTAAAGATGATCAAAACCTTGAAAACAGAATGGAGAAAATGCAAGATAATTAACAAAAATCTAGAATAATTAAAGAATAAACATACAAAGACCAGCAACACAATTACTGAAATTAAAAATAGTTTAGAAGGAACCACTAGCAGAATATCTGAAGTAGAAGAATGGATCAGTGAACTGGAAGATAAAATGGTGGAAATAAGTTCTGAAGAGCAGAATAAAGTAAAAAGAATGAAAAGAACTGAGGATGGTCTCAGATACCCCTGGGACAACATTAAATGCATCAACATTGGGATTATAGGGTTCCCAGAAGAAGAGAAAAAGAAAGAGTATGAGAAAAAAAAATGTTGAAGACATTGTAGACTTTCCCCAACATGGAAAAGGAAATAGTCAGTCAAGTCCAAGATGCACAAAGCGTCCCATACAGGAAAAATCAAAGGAGAAACATGCCAGGGCACATACTAATTAGACTAACAATGTAAACACAAAGAATGAATATTAAAATCAGAAAGGGAAAAGCAACAAGTAACATACAAGGGAAACTCCCATCAATTTAACAGTTGATCTTTCAGCAGAAATTCTGCAGGCCAGAAGGGAATGGGAAGATATATTTAAAGTATGGAAAAGGAAAAATCTATAATCACGATTACTCTACCTGGCAATGAACTCATTCAAAACTGATGGAGAAACCAAAAGCTTTTCAGACAAGAAAAAGTTAAGAGAATTCAGTATCACCAAGCAAATGTTAAAGGGACTTATATAGTCAGGAAATAAAAGAGAAGTAAAAGATCTACAAAAGCAAACCCCCAATAATTAAGAAAGTACCAATAGGAACATATTTATCAATAATTACTTAAAATGAAAATGGATTAAATTCTCCAAGCAAAAGACAGCGACTGGCTGAATGGATACAAAAACAAGACCTATATATAGACTGTCTACAGAAATCTACTACAGACCTAAAGACACATATAGATTGAAAGTGAGAGGATGGAAAAATATATTCCATGCAAATGGAAAGTGAAAGAAAGCTGGAGTAGCAATCCTCATATCAGACAAAGTAGACCTTAAAAAAGAATATTGCAAGTGATAAGGAAGGACACTACATAAGAATCAAGGGTTCACTGCAAGAGGAAGACATAACAACTGTAACTATATATGCACCCAACATAGGGGCACCTCAATATATAAGATAAACAATAACAGACATAAAAGAAGAAATTGACAGTAACACAAGAACAGTAGGAGACTTTAACACCCCCTTTACACCAATAAGGAAATCATCAAAACAGAAAATTAATGAGGACATATGTCCTAAATAATACATTAGATGAGATGGGTCTCATTGATAACTTCATGATATTCCATCCAAATGCAAAAGAATATACTTTCTTCTCAAGTGCACAAGTAGCACTCTCCAGGATAGACCACAACTTGGGTCACAAATCAAATCTTACTAAATTTAATAAAATTGAAATTATATCAAGGAACTATTCTGACCACAAGGACATGTGATTATATATTAATTATAAGAAAAAAAAACTATAAAAACACAAACACATGGAAGATAAAAAATACATTTCTAAATAATCAACAGGTTATGAAAGAAATAAAAACAATGCCTAGATACAAATAGCAATGAAAACATGACAACTCAAAACCTATGGGATGCAGCAAAAGCAGTTCTGAGAGGGAAGTTTATAGCAATACAATCCTACTTCAAGAAACAAGAAAAGCATTAAATAGACAACCTATTTTTATGCCTAAAACAACTGGAGAAAGAACAACAGCACACACAATCACACGCACACACACATACAAATTAGCAGAAGGAAAGAAATCAAAACATCAGAGCAGAAATAACTGTAAAAGAAAGAAAAGAAACTATAGTAAAGATTAATACAACTAAAAACTGATTCTTGGAGAAGATAAAAAAAAATAGACAAAACTTTAGCCAGATTCATCAAGAAAAAAAGAGAAGAATCAAATCAACAAAATTGGAAATTAAAAAGAAGAGGTTACAACATACAATGTAGAAATACAAAGGATTATGAGATTACTATGAATAACTATGCAAAATGATAGGATACCAAAAGAGGAACTCCCCAAGTCAGTAGGTGCCCAATATGCTACTGGAGATCAGTGGAGAAATAACTCCAGAAAGAATGAAGGGGTGGAGATAAAGCAAAAACAATATCCAGTTGTGCATGTGACTGGTGATAGAAGCAAGATCCGATGCTGTAAAGAGCAATATTGCATAGGAACCTAGACTGTCAGGTCCATGAATCAAGGCACATTGGAAGTGGTCAAACAAGAGATGATGAGGGTGAATGACATTCTATAAGTCAGTGAACTAAAATGGACTGGAATAGGTGAATTTAACTCAGTTGTCCATTATATCTACTACTGCGGGCAGTAATCCCTCAGAAGAAATGTAGTAGCCATCATGGTCAACAAAAGAATCGGAAATGCAGTACTTGGATGCAATCTCAAAAACAACAGAATGATCTCTGTTCATTTCCAAGGCAAACTGTTCAATATCACAGTTATCCAAGTCTATGCCCCAATCAGTAATGGTGAAGAAGCTGAAGTTGTACAGTTTTATTAAGACCTACAAGAACTTTTAGAACTAACACCTAAGAAAGATGTCCTTTTTGTTATAGGGGACTGGAATGCTAAAGTAGGAAGTCAAAAAACACCTGGAGTAACAGGCAAATTTGGCCATGGAAAGTGAAATGAAGCAGGGCAAAGACTAATAGAGTTTTGCCAAGAAAATGCACTGGTCATAGCAAACACCCTCTTCCAACAACACAAGAGAAGACCCTACAGACATCACCAGATGATCAACACCAAAATCAGATTCATTATATTCTATGCAGCCAAAGATGGAGAAGCTCTATACAGTCAACAAAAACAAGACCAGGAGCTCAGATTATGAATCCCTTATTACCAAATTCAGACTGAAATTGAAGAACATAGGGAAAACCGCTAGACCATTCAGGTATGACATAAATGAAATCCCTTATGATTATACCTGGAAGTGAGAAATAGATTTAAGGGCCTATATCTGATAGATAGAGTGCCTGATGAACTGTGGAATGAGGTTCGTGACAATGTATGGGAGACAGGAATCAAGACCACCCCCATGGAAAAGAAATGCAAAAGAGCAAAACGGCTGTTTTGGGAGGACTTACAAACAGCTGTGAAAAGAAGAGAGGTGAAAAGCAAAGGAGAAAAGGAAAGATAAAAGCATATGAAAACAGAGTTCAAAAGAATAGCAAGAAGAGATAAGAAAGCCTTCTTCAGCGATCAGTGCAAAGACATAGAGGAAAAGAACAGAATGAGAAAGACTGGAGATGTCTTCAAGAAAATTAGAGATACCAAGGGAACATTTCATGCAAAGATGGGCTGAAGAAAGGACAAAAATGGTATGGATCTAACAGAAGCAGAAGATATTAAATAGAGGAAGCAAGAATATGTTGAAGAAATGTACAAAAAAGATCTTCATGACCCAGATAATCATGATGATGTGATCACTAATCTAGAGCCAGACATCTTGGAATGTGAAGTCAAGTGGACCTTAGAAAGCATCACTACGAACAAAGCTAGTGGAGGTGATGGAATTCCAGTGGAGCTGTTTCAAATCCTGAAAGATGATGCTGTGAAAGTGCTGCACTCAATATGCCAGCAAATTTGGAAAACTTGGCAGTGGCCACAGGACTAGAAAAGGTCAGTTTTCATTCCAATCCCAAAGAAAGACAATGCCAACGAATGCTCAAACTACTGCACAATTGCAATCATCTCACATGCTAGTAAAGTGATGTCAAAATCCTCCAAGCCAGGCTTCAGCAATACGTGAACCGTGAACTCCCTGATGTTCAAGCTGGTTTTAGAAAAGGCAGAGGAACAAAGGATCAAATTGTCAACATCCACTGGATCATGGAAAAAGCAAGAGAGTTCCAGAAAAAATAAACATCTATTTCTAATTTATTGACTATGCCAAAGCCTTTGACTGTGTGGTTCACAATAAACTGTGGAAAATTCTTCAAGAGATGGGAATACCAGACCACCTAACCTGCCTCTTGAGAAATCTGTATGCAGGCCAGGAAGCAACAGTTAGAACTGGACATGGAACAA
>SJYG01000980.1:615965-632161 GCA_006410535.1 Litocranius walleri | reverse complement strand
TTGGGCGGGAGGTGGGGGGGTGGTGGGGGAGGCAGAGAGTGTGTCTGAAATCAGGATACACAGAAGTTCTGATTTATTCACTCATGTCCAGTGACAAATTTAGGTGAAAATTTTCAGCAAGTATGATCTGAAAGGGAGTGCAACCAGGATGAAGATCTGAGTTATCCCACCATGGGTGAAGATTTGGCCCCCTAGATTAGCAAAATTATTGCCTGAGAGTGAGTAGCACATAGAATAGCCAGTAAAAGAAGATTATGAACAGTGATTATACTTTGGGGTCGATTGCTGCAGCAAAAACAATAGTGACTTGAAGAAAATAAAGAGAACTTTAGATAAGTACAAATAATATAAAAACAATAGTATCACCTATTAATATCTTAGAGATTAAAATTTTGGCAACAACAAAATTATTAAGAGTGTATACCTTTTCTTTTTTTTATGATGCCAAATTTCTTGGCGGTTAGATTAGGTTACAGGGTTACAGACAATGGGATGTGAGTAAAAATTATGTAGACCTGGTCCTTAATAGTATTCCATGAGTTTATTCAGACTTTCTTTCCCTGAGATTATTACCTGAATGCTGTAAGTTTCTAATTTCAGAGTCCCCAAGTAAAGGAAGATTCCCTGAATCCATCATTTTATTGAGTCAATAACAAATATTACTATAATAAGCCACTAAAAATTCAGGATTAAATTTGTTATCCCAATGTAGCATAGCATAATTTCATTAAAAAAGAAGACTAAATTCACTAAAAGAAGGAGAAGGAAGAAAATGATGAGGAGTAAGAGAAGAAATATTTCAATAGATAGACTTATTAGAATGAGCACATTAGAAAATTTAAGTAGGCAATATAAACTTGACCTAAGCAACTCTCTCAAACTGAAATGCAAAAGGAAAAAGGTATGTGATGTAAAGAGCTATGATATATAGATAATGAACCCAGAGTTTCCAACAATGTCTAATAGATATTTTGGAGAAAGGATGAATTAAAAAAGTCTATAACAACCTAAAGAAAAAAAAAATCTGTCCTGAAGGCTGCCTCAAGTCTTCAAATACAGAACGATCACAGAAAGACAAATACACTGTATCTTAACCAGTTGGCTATTCCTGAGATGAAGCTCATTTAGATTTCAGGAAGCAATTTCTCAATTTACCAACATATCAAAAACTGACAACCATGCAAAGAGACAGTGTCTATCAGAAGAGAAGGCATGTAAACACTGTTATATTTGAAATGAATAACCTCAGTGGTAAGGAATCCACCTGCCAATTCAGGAGATGCAGGTTCGATCCTTGGGTCAGAAAGATCCCCTGGAGAAGGAAATAGCAACCCATTCCAGTATTCTTGTGTGAGAAATCTCACGGACAGAAGAGCTTGAAAGGCTACAGTCTATGAGGCTGCAAACGAGGTGAACACAACTTAATGGCTAAACAATAACAACAACCAGCAAGGAAATAGTGTTATAGCGCAGGGAACTCTGCTCAGTGTTAGGTGGCAGCCTGGATGGGAGGGGGGCTTGTGGGAGAATGGAAACCTGTATAGGAAATAGTGTTATAGCGCAGGGAACTCTGCTCAGTGTTAGGTGGCAGCCTGGATGGGAGGGGGGCTTGTGGGAGAATGGAAACCTGTATAGGAAATAGTGTTATAGCGCAGGGAACTCTGCTCAGTGTTAGGTGGCAGCCTGGATGGGAGGGGGGCTTGTGGGAGAATGGAAACCTGTATAGGAAATAGTGTTATAGCGCAGGGAACTCTGCTCAGTGTTAGGTGGCAGCCTGGATGGGAGGGGGGCTTGTGGGAGAATGGAAACCTGTATAGGAAATAGTGTTATAGCGCAGGGAACTCTGCTCAGTGTTAGGTGGCAGCCTGGATGGGAGGGGGGCTTGTGGGAGAATGGAAACCTGTATAGGAAATAGTGTTATAGCGCAGGGAACTCTGCTCAGTGTTAGGTGGCAGCCTGGATGGGAGGGGGGCTTGTGGGAGAATGGAAACCTGTATAGGAAATAGTGTTATAGCGCAGGGAACTCTGCTCAGTGTTAGGTGGCAGCCTGGATGGGAGGGGGGCTTGTGGGAGAATGGAAACCTGTATAGGAAATAGTGTTATAGCGCAGGGAACTCTGCTCAGTGTTAGGTGGCAGCCTGGATGGGAGGGGGGCTTGTGGGAGAATGGAAACCTGTATAGGAAATAGTGTTATAGCGCAGGGAACTCTGCTCAGTGTTAGGTGGCAGCCTGGATGGGAGGGGGGCTTGTGGGAGAATGGAAACCTGTATAGGAAATAGTGTTATAGCGCAGGGAACTCTGCTCAGTGTTAGGTGGCAGCCTGGATGGGAGGGGGGCTTGTGGGAGAATGGAAACCTGTATAGGAAATAGTGTTATAGCGCAGGGAACTCTGCTCAGTGTTAGGTGGCAGCCTGGATGGGAGGGGGGCTTGTGGGAGAATGGAAACCTGTATAGGAAATAGTGTTATAGCGCAGGGAACTCTGCTCAGTGTTAGGTGGCAGCCTGGATGGGAGGGGGGCTTGTGGGAGAATGGAAACCTGTATAGGAAATAGTGTTATAGCGCAGGGAACTCTGCTCAGTGTTAGGTGGCAGCCTGGATGGGAGGGGGGCTTGTGGGAGAATGGAAACCTGTATAGGAAATAGTGTTATAGCGCAGGGAACTCTGCTCAGTGTTAGGTGGCAGCCTGGATGGGAGGGGGGCTTGTGGGAGAATGGAAACCTGTATAGGAAATAGTGTTATAGCGCAGGGAACTCTGCTCAGTGTTAGGTGGCAGCCTGGATGGGAGGGGGGCTTGTGGGAGAATGGAAACCTGTATAGGAAATAGTGTTATAGCGCAGGGAACTCTGCTCAGTGTTAGGTGGCAGCCTGGATGGGAGGGGGGCTTGTGGGAGAATGGAAACCTGTATAGGAAATAGTGTTATAGCGCAGGGAACTCTGCTCAGTGTTAGGTGGCAGCCTGGATGGGAGGGGGGCTTGTGGGAGAATGGAAACCTGTATAGGAAATAGTGTTATAGCGCAGGGAACTCTGCTCAGTGTTAGGTGGCAGCCTGGATGGGAGGGGGGCTTGTGGGAGAATGGAAACCTGTATAGGAAATAGTGTTATAGCGCAGGGAACTCTGCTCAGTGTTAGGTGGCAGCCTGGATGGGAGGGGGGCTTGTGGGAGAATGGAAACCTGTATAGGAAATAGTGTTATAGCGCAGGGAACTCTGCTCAGTGTTAGGTGGCAGCCTGGATGGGAGGGGGGCTTGTGGGAGAATGGAAACCTGTATAGGAAATAGTGTTATAGCGCAGGGAACTCTGCTCAGTGTTAGGTGGCAGCCTGGATGGGAGGGGGGCTTGTGGGAGAATGGAAACCTGTATAGGAAATAGTGTTATAGCGCAGGGAACTCTGCTCAGTGTTAGGTGGCAGCCTGGATGGGAGGGGGGCTTGTGGGAGAATGGAAACCTGTATAGGAAATAGTGTTATAGCGCAGGGAACTCTGCTCAGTGTTAGGTGGCAGCCTGGATGGGAGGGGGGCTTGTGGGAGAATGGAAACCTGTATAGGAAATAGTGTTATAGCGCAGGGAACTCTGCTCAGTGTTAGGTGGCAGCCTGGATGGGAGGGGGGCTTGTGGGAGAATGGAAACCTGTATAGGAAATAGTGTTATAGCGCAGGGAACTCTGCTCAGTGTTAGGTGGCAGCCTGGATGGGAGGGGGGCTTGTGGGAGAATGGAAACCTGTATAGGAAATAGTGTTATAGCGCAGGGAACTCTGCTCAGTGTTAGGTGGCAGCCTGGATGGGAGGGGGGCTTGTGGGAGAATGGAAACCTGTATAGGAAATAGTGTTATAGCGCAGGGAACTCTGCTCAGTGTTAGGTGGCAGCCTGGATGGGAGGGGGGCTTGTGGGAGAATGGAAACCTGTATAGGAAATAGTGTTATAGCGCAGGGAACTCTGCTCAGTGTTAGGTGGCAGCCTGGATGGGAGGGGGGCTTGTGGGAGAATGGAAACCTGTATAGGAAATAGTGTTATAGCGCAGGGAACTCTGCTCAGGGTTAGGTGGCAGCCTGGATGGGAGGGGGGCTTGTGGGAGAATGGAAACCTGTATAGGAAATAGTGTTATAGCGCAGGGAACTCTGCTCAGTGTTAGGTGGCAGCCTGGATGGGAGGGGGGCTTTTGGGAGAATGGAAACCTGTATAAATGTCACTGAGTCCATTCACTGTTCACCTGAAACTACAACAACATTTTTAATTGGCTATGCCCCAATACCAAATAAAAACTTTTAAAAAAGAAAACAATGGAATAAACAGAGGAAAGAAGCAGGAACGAGGCCATGTGGTCATTGAACAATAAAGAGAGCATAGAGATCCTGTGAGATTTGCATTGCACTCAAGGTCTGACTATACTATGCTTTTTGTCCTTACATCTACACAGATTTCATCATTGCCTCAAATTTTCTGTTTAAGGTTCTCTGTTGCTTGCAACAAAAGAACAATATCTAGAGTAAACATAGCCATTATTTCTAAATTTTATTTATATCTAACTCTTCTGTCTTGCATTCTGTAACTTCTTCAATGCATTTCTCCTATTTATTACTAATATTTCACCATTTTCTTAGCACATATTTTTTTCCCATATACTTGCTTTTTGTCTTCCTGAAATGCCTTTTCCTTTTTTTTCTATAAGCAAAATTCATATTTATTCTTTAATACTGAGATGGATTACATACAACTTCCTAACGTTCCCAGTGATTTGATAGATATTTTGTTGTCCTTTCCTTGTGTTTCATGAATACATGTTTATATATATTTATTTATATGTATATATATTTTTATATATGTATCAGTTCAGTTCAGTCACTTGGTCGTGTCTGACTCTTTGTTACCCCATGAATCGCAGCACGCCAGGCCTCCCTGTCCATCACCAACTCCTGGAGTTCACTCAGACTCATGTCCATCGAGTCAGTGATATCATCCAGCCATCTCATCCTCTGTCTTCCCCTTCTCCTCCTGCCCCCAATCCCTCCCAGCATCAGAGTCTTTACCAATGAGTCAACTCTTCACATGAGGTGGCCAAAGTACTGGGGTTTCAGTTTCAGCATCATTCCCTTCAAAGAAATCCCAGGGCTAATCCCCTTTAAAATGGACTGGTTGGATCTCTTTGCAGTCCAAAGGACTCTCAAGAGTCTTCTCCAACACCACAGTTCAAAAGCATCAATTCTTCGGCGCTCAGCCTTCTTCACAGTCCAACTCTCACATTCATACATGACCACAGGAAAACCATAGCCTTGACTAGACAAACCTTAGTCGGCAAAGTAATGTCTCTGCTTTAGAATATGCTACCTAGGTTGGTCATGACTTACATACATATAAATATATATATATATAACTTCACTGGGAAGCAATGTATCAGTTTTTTTTTACATATCTTTCTTGCTTTAGGTTTTTTCCCACAGGGTCCATACCTTGTCATTTATGTACACCAGTGCCTATTACAATGGAGAGCATACAGTACTTGCTCACTAAAGGAGGAATCAAAGAGATGGCCCAGATTGCTTTCAACAGCAAAATAAATTGCTGACTTTCAGCTATTTTATTCTATGACACACCAATCACAAAATATCATATCTGGGAATGGTGCGATTTGATTTCGTAAGACTGCTGAAATAATAAGATGCTTTTACTTTAATTTTCCTTTAATTTTTAATTCACTTAGGTTGATTCTTTATGAAAACTTCAGAATTTGAGGTCAGGATTCCTGAACAGACCATTAATTCAACAACAAATAAGGCATATGACAGCCCTCAAGGCAGTTCAGAAGCTTCTAGTCTCACCAACTGCTTCTAGAAGAGTCTGCCAAGTAGTTTGACACTGTGGAAAGAGCAATTTTTCCCCATATGACATCTGTGATTTCAGGTGTGCTAGAGCAGTGGTCCCCAACCTTTTTGGCACCAGGAGCCAATTTCATGGAAGACAATTTTTCCACAAGTGAGAGGTGGGGTGGATGGCTTCAGGATGATTCAAGCACGTTACACTTATTGTGCACTTTATTTCTAATAAATGCTGCCACTAATCAGATAGGAGGTACCAGTCCACAACCTGGAGGTTGGGGACCCATGGGCTACAGTCTTCTTTTGTACTCAACTAGGAACAAAGATAGGCACTTTACTGCTTTCTTCAATACTGGGACAGAAAACGCATTAGTTAGTCTTCATGTTTTTTGTTTTTTCCCACTCATAATGTCTGGTTGCAATTCCTACATGCAAATAATAAGAGAAAATTATAGATGGCATATGTATCCATTTTTCAGAAGGCCAAAGGGCACTGTCTGTTTTTGCATTTCATCTCAAATATGATCTATAGTAGAGGTTTTTCTCCAGTTAGCAGCTTAGGGAAATGTAAGCTAACCACACACACACACACACACACACACAAGTGCAAACTTTTAGGTTTGAATTTTACATTATGTGTTCAGAATAAAAATAGTATTTTCTAAAATTATGTGGTAGTATCACTTAAAATATTATATTTGTCCTAAAATTAAAAGGCTGATTAAAAACTAATATAAGATGATTCATTTTGTCTGAAATATGCAATATTTTGTTTAAAGTATTTTGTAGCTTTCTCAGAGTATTTCTAGAATATTGCTTCAAATATGAATATATAGGCCTAAATATACAGGCCGACAAATTTAACCAGCTATTTTGAATTGAACTTTCCAAACAGACTGCTCAGCTTTATAGTTTGATGTTAAAGAAAAGAAAGCAGAATTACGGTGAAAACTGTTGCATTAGATGGTTGACCTCTAAGACGAAAATTGCTTTCCATGCTTCTCCTTTCATTCATCAAGCCAGGGACAATGCTCAATTTATCAAAGAGGAGGAGATTTCATCATATTACTTTATTATCATTATTTTTTTTTAGAAATGAAAATTCACCTTTTTCAGTGCACAGTTTTATGCCATGGGCATACACATACATTCATGTAACCACTAACAGAATCAAAATACAGAATAGTTAAATCGCTTAAAAAAATTCATCCATGCCCTTGGAGTCAAACCTTCAGTTCAGTTCAGTTCAGTTCAGTCGCTCAGTTGTATCTGACTCTTTGCGACCCCATGAATCACAGCACACCAGGCCTGCCTGTCTGTCACCAACTCCCGGATTTCACTCAGACTCATGTCCATCGAGTCAGTAATGCCATCCAGCCATCTCATCCTCTGTCGTCCCCTTCTCCTCCTGACCCCAATCCTTCCCAGATCAGAGTCTTTTCCAATGAGTCAACTCTTCCCATGAGGTGGCCAAAGGACTGGAGTTTCAGCTTTAGCATCATTAACTCCACCCTAAACTACACAAATCTCAGATCTGTGTTCTATTCCTATATTTCTCTCTTCAGAATGTAATATAAATGAAATTTAGTATGTACATTTCCATTCTGCCTTCTTGTGTGTATGTGTGTGTATGAATCACTCAGTTGTGTCCGACTCTTTGCAACCGCATGGAGTTTAGCCTGCCAGGCTCCTCTGTCCGTGGGATTTCCCAAACAAGAATACTAGCAATCCAAGTCTCTTGTATTGCAGAAGATTTTTTTACCATCTGAGCCACCAGGGAAGCTCTTCTCATATTTAGTTTATAGTAAATGTATGATTCATCCATGCTGTTAAGTGTATCAGAAGCACGTTTCCTCTTGTTTTAGACTATTGTTTCATTTTATGGATACATCATAATGTATCTATTCACTATTTGATGGATATTTAGGCTATTTCTAGTTTTGAGTAGTTATGAGTAAAACCACTATAAAGATTCGCCTAGAGGATATTGTATGAATTAAAGTGTTAATTTGTTAATTTCTCTTGGGTAAATACTTAGGCCTAAGAGTATTCAGTGGTATTAACTTTTTAACAAACTGACAGACTTTCTAGGCGTGCATCAGCAGGCCTCTTGCCTGTTCCGGATCCTTCTGGCAAGCACTCAGTGAAGGTTTGTGAAGAGCTTGTGACTGTGAATGAAATATCTGTATGTCTGTGGCTTTCAGGAGTTCCATTCTCTCTTATGCTAACCTGCACCCTATCTTTATGTACCTGTGTTTGTCGCTCAGTCGTGTCCAAGTCTTTGTGACCCCATGGACCGTACCCATTAGGCTCCTCTGTCAATGGTATTCTCCAGGCACAAATACTGGAGTGGAATGCTATTCCTTTCTCTAGGGAAACTTCCTGACTCAGGGATTGGACTCAAGTTTCCTGCATTGCAGGCAAATTCTTTACCAAAATGTAATTAAATTATTACTGCTATTTATAGCACTTGGCATATTTTCCTTCACACTCTGTCACAGGTAATGTGGGTCACAGGTCCTAACTTTTACAGGAAAGTCCTATTGCTCTTTAGATTTCAGGTCTACATTATTGCCATGAAACACTAGCTCTCTGATGGGTTTAAGAAAGCTTGTGATTTTGTAGCTTTTTTTTTTTTTCCTTCCTTCTTCTTGTTAGAATGGAAACACTACTTCTAGTTTTCTTGTTCTAGGTGGGAGCTTAGCTAAGCTGAGCTTTTTAATGAGACAAAATTATAATTTCTGATGTTCTTAAGCACATTTAAATGAACAATCGTTAGGTTAGTGAGCTCCCCAATTAAGGGGCACCTTGGTGAAAATGCCTTGAATATCTTAAATGCAGATTCACTTATCTGGAGTTGAAGTTTTACAAAACATAATATAATGCATAAAATAACTATTATGATCATTGTATATTCACATCATGAAGACAGCTGCATAAAAAAGTGGAGACATTTTCATTTAATTAGGCACTAGGATTTGTTTCAAAAAGCTAGTGAGAAAATCCATCCTCACAAAGGACTTTTTGCCTCATTGTCATTTTATCAGTTATGTATCATTATGGATTTTCTCATTCCTTTTCATACTGTTTGCTTAACTCAGCATCAAAGCTCTGCTTGTGAACTTTTGCATGTTCCTTAAGACCAAAGTGTTTTCTTTTTGAAACCCTGCCCATTTCATCTTTGGAAGCAGTCATATTGCTGTTTTTGATTGTAAACCATTTTGTACAAACATGTTATAAAAGCAGATATCATTTGTTACCTAGGCTTTGTTTCTATCTGCACTTTTTTTCGGTCACAGAACTCTAGTTTTATTCAGGTTTGACTTTTCCTCATATGCTTCTATTTATCACTTCTTAGTAAATTCTAATCTTTTTACTTGGGAATGTGAGAGTTTCCACAATCTAATTTCATCTCAGATTTCCGGCTGCATCTTTTCTCTCCCTCATTCAAACACCAAAAGTTTTGTGTTGAATTAATCTTAGAAATAATGAAATACAAAATAGAAATCCAAATTAGAAACAATCAAGATGTCCTTTCATAGGTGAGTGGATAAACAAGCAGTGTTATATTCATATAATAGAGTGTTTTAATGTTAAATTATCAAACCACAGAAAGAGAAGAAGCTTCAATGTGTATTTCCAAATTGGGAAAACAAAACAAAACAAAACACCAAAACAGTCTGAAGAGGATATGTAAATTTGATTCCAACACACACACATAACATTCTGGAAAAGGCAAAACTATAGAAACTATAGAAAATTATAGAAAAACCATTGGGAGGGAAAAGCTGGGAGGGATGAGGTGAAGGCTTTATAAAGCCCTTTGTAGCACTTTATAAAGCTGTTGGACTGTTCTGCAAGACACTATAATGGTGAATAATTGTTATACATTTTTTAGAACCCATTTGATGTGCACCAGGTGTGAACCCTTGGACTGCAAGGAGATTCACCCAGTCCACCCTAAAGGAGATCAGTCCTGGGTGTTCATTGGAAGGACTAATGTTGAAGCTGAAACTCCAATACTTTGTCCACCTGATGAGAAGAGCTGACTCATTGGAAAAGACCTGATGCTGGGAAAGATTGAGGGCAGGAGGAGAAGGGGATGACAGAGGATGAGATGGTTAGATGGCATCACAGACTCAATGGACTTGGGTTTGGGTGGACTCTGGGAGTTGGTGATGGACAGGGAGGCCTGGTGTGCTGTGGTTCATGGGGTCACAGAGTCGTACATGACTGAGTGACTGAACTGGTGTGAACCCTAAAGTAAACTATGGACCTTGCACTGTGTTTGATGGTTCAGTCGAGTCTGACTCTTGGCTATCAGATGGACTGTTGCCCTCCAGGCTTCTTGAGAATTCTCCACACAAGAATACTGGAGTGGGTTGCCATGGCCTCCTCCAGGGGATCTTCCAAACCCATGGGTAGAACCCATATCTTCCACATTTCAGGTATATTCTTTACCATCTGAACCACCTATCATTTGTTACCTAGGCTTTGTTTCTATCTGCACTTTTTTTCGGTCACAGAACTCTAGTTTTATTCAGGTTTGACTTTTCCTCATATGCTTCTATTTATCACTTCTTAGTAAATTCTAATCTTTTTACTTGGGAATGTGAGAGTTTCCACAATCTAATTTCATCTCAGATTTCCGGCTGCATCTTTTCTCTCCCTCATTCAAACACCAAAAGTTTTGTGTTGAATTAATCTTAGAAATAATGAAATACAAAATAGAAATCCAAATTAGAAACAATCAAGATGTCCTTTCATAGGTGAGTGGATAAACAAGCAGTGTTATATTCATATAATAGAGTGTTTTAATGTTAAATTATCAAACCACAGAAAGAGAAGAAGCTTCAATGTGTATTTCCAAATTGGGAAAACAAAACAAAACAAAACACCAAAACAGTCTGAAGAGGATATGTAAATTTGATTCCAACACACACACATAACATTCTGGAAAAGGCAAAACTATAGAAACTATAGAAAATTATAGAAAAACCATTGGGAGGGAAAAGCTGGGAGGGATGAGGTGAAGGCTTTATAAAGCCCTTTGTAGCACTTTATAAAGCTGTTGGACTGTTCTGCAAGACACTATAATGGTGAATAATTGTTATACATTTTTTAGAACCCATTTGATGTGCACCAGGTGTGAACCCTTGGACTGCAAGGAGATTCACCCAGTCCACCCTAAAGGAGATCAGTCCTGGGTGTTCATTGGAAGGACTAATGTTGAAGCTGAAACTCCAATACTTTGTCCACCTGATGAGAAGAGCTGACTCATTGGAAAAGACCTGATGCTGGGAAAGATTGAGGGCAGGAGGAGAAGGGGATGACAGAGGATGAGATGGTTAGATGGCATCACAGACTCAATGGACTTGGGTTTGGGTGGACTCTGGGAGTTGGTGATGGACAGGGAGGCCTGGTGTGCTGTGGTTCATGGGGTCACAGAGTCGTACATGACTGAGTGACTGAACTGGTGTGAACCCTAAAGTAAACTATGGACCTTGCACTGTGTTTGATGGTTCAGTCGAGTCTGACTCTTGGCTATCAGATGGACTGTTGCCCTCCAGGCTTCTTGAGAATTCTCCACACAAGAATACTGGAGTGGGTTGCCATGGCCTCCTCCAGGGGATCTTCCAAACCCATGGGTAGAACCCATATCTTCCACATTTCAGGTATATTCTTTACCATCTGAACCACCAGGGAAGCCCAAACTATGGACCTTA
This sequence comes from Litocranius walleri, assembly GCA_006410535.1. NCBI lineage: Eukaryota > Metazoa > Chordata > Mammalia > Artiodactyla > Bovidae > Litocranius > Litocranius walleri. The sequence goes on along the minus strand of SJYG01000980.1, from coordinate 620,622 downwards.
GTTAATAAAAATATGTCAATATTGATTCATCAATTAAAGCAAAGGTACTACACTAATGAAAGATGAGTCTCCTTTGTGGCTCAGATTTTAAAGAATCTGCCTACAATTCAGGAAACTGGGGTTCAGTCCCTGAGTTGGAGAGATCCAGCACTCTTGCCTGGAAAATTCCATGGACAGAAAAGTCTGGCAGTCCACAGGGCTGCAGAAAATCAGACAACTGAGCAATTGAGCACAGAACACAATAAAATATATTAGTAATAGTGGAAACTATGGGAGGTATATAAGAACTCTATAATTTTTCCTAATTTTTCTGTAAATCTAAAACTGCTCTAAATGGAAGTGTATTTTTTAATTTATATACAGTAGTTTATAGGATATTAGTATCTTGAGTACCATGAAAATTACTTAGATAATGATTTGAAGAAAAATATTTTAAGTATCCTACAGAGAAGTAGATCAGAAAAGGCAATGGCAACACACTCCAGCACTCTTGCCTGGCAAATCCCATGGATGGAGGAGCCTGGTAGGCTGCAGTCCATGAGATCACAAAGAGTCAGACACGACTTCACTTACACTTTTCACTCTCATGCATTGGACAAGGAAATGGCAACCCACTCCAGTGTTCTTGCCTGGAAAATCCCAGGGATGGTAGAGCCTGGTGGGCTGCTGTCTATGGGGTCGCACAGAGTCAGACACGGCTGTAGCAACTTAGCAACAGCAGCAGAGAGAAGTAGATAGGTTGACTGGCTACAACACTGGTTTGTGAATTCAGAAGTAAGTCATGAATCGTAAAGGAAGACAAGGTTATAGGTAAAGCTACATATGTTGCCAGGGTAAAGTTTGCTTTTTGTAAAATTTGATTCTCCATGCCCATTAGTCAAAATGAGATGGATTATGAGACAGAAAGCCAAAGAACTGTCTCGCTGGGCTCCTTATATGTATATGTGTGTATATTATATATATATATATATAATGTTCTGGATTCAGTCGCTATTGGTCTCTAAAATTAGCCTTGGGACATATGTAAGACATATTATTAGTGCCATTTCACAGATAAAAATGTTAAGGCTCAGAAGAGTTGAAGTTCCACTAGGACTTAAAATATGTGTCTAATGGAAAATGATAGTGAAATGAAAAAGTTATTTCTCAAGAGATTATAAGCCAAACATAAAATGTCATGTCTAAAGATGTATTCAATACTTCAGAAATTCCAGAAGAAAAATCAAGTGTATGGGTACCTAATGGATAAATGAGAAGAAGGTAGCTCCTTCATTCAATGAGTAATGGAGACAAAATAAACATTAAAAATTAGTTGTAAAATAAATAAAATAAGTGCCTGGCTTCCATGCCCCACAATGGATTCATCTCTGCTGTATTATTAATCTGATACTTGTGTATTTATGTATCTCTGTTTTTCTCTTTCTTTCCTCATGACATGGCTGGCAATAAGGCTACTATCAGTTCAGTTCATTTCAGGCCCTCAGCCCGAATCTGTGAGATCCCATGGACTGCAGCATGCCAGGCTAGTGTAAAATAAATTTTTGTAGATACTATACTATAAATATTTCATAGCTACTATAAAATAAACTTAAAATTTTAGAAAAATTACATTTTTTATTTAAAGAGAGGTCTTGGGCATTAGTACTTTTGCCTTGGGCTTGGTGTCATCATTTGTCTTACATTTTTTGCTCCAATATACAATGAGAGCTCTTTTCAGGCTTACCTTTTCCAAGTGACTTTTTTTTTTTGATTACTCTTTGTTTTCTTTTCTTCTTTTACTTATCTAAGCCATTGCAGTGCATTTTCAAGCACACTTCGCTTACATACGCTTGGGAATATTTGATAATGTAAATTATTTGCTCATTTTGATTTCTTTATGTAAAAAGAATTTCATATAATTTCAAATTAAATAAATTTCTGAATGAAAGGAAACAAGTAATTCAGATTCAGTAAGGTTCAGTCACTCAGTCGTGACCGACTCTTTGCGATCCCATGAATTGCAGCATGCCACTCCTCCCTGACCATCACCAACTCATGGAATTCACTCAGATTCACGTCCATCGAGTTGGTGATGCTATCCAGCCATCTCATCCTCTGTCTTTCCCTTCTCTTCCTGTCCCCAATCCCTCCCAGCATCAAAGTCTTTTCCAATGAGTCAGCTCTTAGCATGAGGTGGCCAAAATACTGGAGTTCCACCTTTAGCATCATTCCTTCCAAAGAAACCCCAGGGCTGATCTCCTTCAGAATGGACTGGTTGGATCTCCTTGCAGTCCAAAGGACTCTCAAGAGTCTTCCCCAACACCACAGTTCAAAAGCATCAATTCTTCGGCACTCTGCCTTCTTTACAGTCCAACTCTCACATCCATACATGACTACTGGAAAAACCATAGCCTTGACTAGATGGATCTCTGTTGGCAAAGTAATGTCTCTGCTTTTTAACATGCTATCTAGGTTGGTCATAACTTTTCTTCCAAGGAGTAAGCATCTTTTAATTTCATGGCTGCAGTCACCATCTGCAGTGACTCTGAAGCCCAAAAATTAAAGTCTGACACTGTTTCCACTGTTTCCCCATCTATTTCCTATGGAGTGATGGGACTGGATGCCATGATTTTCGTTTTCCAAATGTTGAACTTTAAGCCAAATTTTCACTCTCCTGTTTGAATTTCATCAAGAGGCTTTTTAGTTCCTCTTCACTTTCTGCCATAAGGGTGGTGTCATCTGCATATCTGAGGTTATTGATATTTCTCCCGGCAATCTTGATTCCAGCTTGTGTTTCTTCCAGTCCAGTGTTTCTTATGATGATGTAATCTGCATAGAAGTTATATAAGCAGGGTGACAATATACAGCCTTGACATACTCCTTTTCCTATTTGGAACCAGTCTGTTGTTCCATGTCCAGTTCTAACTGTTGCTTCCTGACCTGAATACAGATTTCTCAAGAGGCAGGTCAGGTGGTGTGGCATTTTCATCTCTTTCAGGCTTTCCCACAGTTATTGTGATCCACACAGTCAAACGTTATGGCATAGTCAATAAAGCAGAAATAGATGTTTTTTTTCTGGAACTCTCCTGCTTTTTCCATGATCTAGTGGATGTTGGCAATTTGATCTCTGGTTCCTCTGCCTTTTCTAAAACCAGCTTGAACATCAAGAAGTTCACGGTTCACGTATTGCTGAAGCCTGGCTTGGAGAATTTTGAGCATTATTTTACTAGCATGTGAGATGACTGCAACTGTGTGCTAGTTTGAGCATTCTTTGGCATTGCATTTCTTAGGGATTTGAATGAAAACTAACCTTTTCCCATCGTGTGGCCACTGCTGAGTTTTCCAAATTTGCTGGCATATTGAGTGCAGCACTTTCACAGCATCATCTTTCAGGATTTGAAATAGCTCAACTGGAATTCCATCACCTCTACTAACTTTGTTCATAGTAATGCTTTCTAAGGTCCACTTGACTTCACATTCCAGGATGTCTGACTCTAGATGAGTGATCACACCATGATCATCTGGGTTGTGAAGATCTTTTTTGTACAGTTCTTCCATGTATTCTTGCCACCTCTTCGTAATATCTTCTGCTTCTGTTAGGTCCAGACCATTTCTGTCCTTTATCGAGCCCATCTTTGCATGAAATGTTGCCTTGGTATCTCTAATTTTCTTGAAGAGATCGCTAGTATTTCCCATTCTGTTCTTTTCCTCTATTTCTTTGCATTGATCACTGAAGAAAGCTTTCTTATCTCTTCTTGCTATTCTTTGAATCTCTGCATTCAGATGCTTATATCTTTCCTTTTCTCCTTTGCTTTTCGCCTCTCTTCTTTTCACAGCTATTTGTAAGGCTTCCCCAGAATGCCATTTTGCTTTTTTGCATTTCTTTTCAATGGGGATGGTCTTGATCCCTGTCTCCTGTACAATGTCACGAACCTCATTCCATAGTTCATCAGACACTCTATCTATCAGGTCTAGGCTCTTAAATCTATTTCTCACTTCCACTGTATAATCATAAGGGATTTGACTGAGGTCATACTTGAATGGTCTAGTGGTTTTCCCTGCTTTCTTCAATTTCAGTCAGAATTTGGTAATAAGGAGTTCATGATCTGAGCCATGGTCAGATTATATTGACTCATTTTAGAATTTATATAGGACTTTGCCATATAGAGAACAATGAGGCTTTTGATTAAGGCAGACTTTTGTGCTGTCAACATAGGGGTACAAGAAGTAATAAGAGAGAGTCTAGAAACATAACTAAAAATGAATTAGTAAATGCCTTATATGTACAACAACAGTGTTTAAAATTTCATAAGCAATTGGAAACTTCTGATAGCTCGAATATTTTATTTCTCCAAATGTATCCTTCAAAAAAACATGAAATCAAGTTCCCTTGATAAATTTACTTTTACAATGTATTTGTAAGGGCAGCTGTTTTAAACTGAAACCACTTATGTATACAAACCATTCATATTTGTAATGCATGCTTTATTTATTTAACAAAACTATAATTTTAACTAAACTTTAATTAATTGAGCTAAACTGTAAAATTTATACAGAATATAAAATTACACTAATGTGATTATTACTTTTATGTTGATTGTTAATTAAATTTATTTCATTCCAGAGATTTGCTATTTTTAACAGAACTTAAATCAGAGTATATCAATTAAGTATATTA
>SJYG01000980.1:588065-615846 GCA_006410535.1 Litocranius walleri | reverse complement strand
CTAATGTGATTATTATTTTATGTTGATTGTTAATTAAAATTATTTCATTCCAGAGATTTGCTATATTTAACAGAACTTAAATCAGAGTATATCAATTAAGTATATTACCCAGTAATTAAATGGAACTGATAATTTAATTACTATGATATTGCTGCAAGGATATGCTTTGTAGAAATTAATATTATTTATGTATGTATTCTATTATAACAATTCTATTATATACATATATATATATACACTATTATAGCAGTGCACAGCCTGAACGTTTGTAGTGCATCTCTTAATACTTGTTGTTTTGCATGCCTCTATAGTTGTCCATGATGGATCTCTTGTGTACTCCAGTATGAGTTAAATTAACTAGCACACATTTTTACAATCATCATTAAAATAAAGAAAATCTAGGCTATTTCAGTTCTCTTACCTCTTTTTGTATGGATCCTTTCTGAGACCTATAATCTCAGTTCAGAAAAAGTAGGAGTCCTGGACACTCAGGACATTGCTTTACCACTTAGTTTGACTGGCAAGTCATAATTTTCAAGAGCAAATTTCCCTATATTCATTCTTTCATTTACTCATCCATTTGACAAATTTTACTGAGTACCTATTGTGTGTGAGGCATTGATATGAACACGGAGGATAAATCATTACTCAAAACTGATTAAATCTTGTCCTCATTCAGCTTTCATACTACAGGAAGATTGAAAGAAATAAGTAAAATTTAAGTTATGGTATGAAGTGATAAGTGTTTGAAAAAAAACATAGGAAGGCAAGGAAGTTAGATTGCTCAAGGAAAGCATATCTAACAGAATGCCATTAGGTTAAAGAAAAAGTGACAAAATACCATGTAGCTTTCCACTAACTGTGAAGAAATCAAACGAACAGCATGAGCAATGATCTTAAAGAGCATTCCTGGTAAGCAAAAAGAAGAGCAAGAAACTCTATGGAACTAGTGTAAATGATAGGCCACAGGCAGGACACACTTATAGAGCATAAAGGAAATGATAGGTCATTAGGATCTTGTTGACAATAATTAAAATGCTAGGTATTTGGATAAAACTGTAAATCCACTAAAAGTCTTTATTACACTCTTTGCAGGGTACTGGAAAGGTATTACACTCATTCCAGGGGACTGGAATACAAAAATAGGAAGTCAAGAGATACCTGTAGTAACAAGCAATTTTAACCTTGGACTGCAAAATGAAGCAGTACAAAGACTAACAGAGTTTTGCCAAGAGATGCACTAGTCATAGAAAATACCCTCTTCCAACAACACAAGAGAAGACTTTTACACATGGACATCACCAGATGGTTAATACTGAAATCAGACTGATTATATTCCTTCCAGCTAAAGATGGAGAAGCTCTATACAGTCAGTAAAAACAAGATCAGGAGCTGACTGTGGCTTAGATCATGAACTCCTTAATGCAAAATTCAGACTTAGATTGAAGAAAGTAGGGAAAACAACTAGATCATTCAGGTATGACCTAAATCAAATCCCTTATGATTATACAGTGGAAGTGACAAATAGATTTAAGGGATTAGATGTGATAGTTCAGTTCAGTCCAGTTCAGTCACTCAGTCGTGTCCGACTCTTTGTGATCCAATGAATCGCAGCACACCAGGCCTCCCAGTTCATCACTATCTCCCAGAGCTCACTCAGACTCACGTCCACTGAGTCCATGATGCCATCCAGCCATCTCATCCTAGGTCATCCCCTTCTCCTCCTGCCCTCAATTCCTCCCAGCATCAAAGTCTTTTCCCATGAGTCAACTCTTCACATGAGGTGTCCAAAGTACTGGAGTTTCAGCTTTAACATCATTCCTTCCATTTTTGCTTTGGCTCCATCCCTTCATTCTTTCTGGAGTTATTTCTCCTCTGGTCTCCAGTAGCATATTGGGCACCTAATGACCTGGTGAGTTCCTCTTTTGGTATCCTATTATATTGCCTTTTCATACTGTTCATGGAGTTCTCAAGGCAAGAATACTGAAGTGGCTTGCCATTTCCTTCTCCAGTGGACCATGTTCTGTCAGACCTCTCCACTATGACTCACCTGTCTTGGGTTGCCCCACAGGCATGGCTTGGTTTCATTGAGTTAGATAAGGCTCTGGTCCTAGGGTGATTAGATTGACTAGTTTTCTGTGAGTATTTTTTCAGTGTGTCTGCCCTCTGATGCTCTCTTGCAACACCTACCATCTTACTTGGGTTTCTCTCCTTGGGCGTGGGGTATCTCTTCATCGCTGCTCCAGCAAAGAACAGCTGCTGCTCCTTTCCCTGGACGAGGGGTATCTCCTTGCCACCCTGTTCCTGACCTTCAACGTGGGATATCTTCTCTAGGCCCTCCTGCACCTGCACAGCCACCACTTCTCGGGTTGCTCCTCCCGGCTGCTGGCCCTGGACTCAGGCATGGTTGGCTCCTCCCAGCTGCCGTCCCTAGCCTTGGGCTCAAGGTGGCTCCACAGGGTTATCGCCCCTGGCCTTGGGCTCAGGGTGGCTCCTCCTGGTCGCCACTGACCTTGGACACGGGGTGTCTCCTCCCAGTCACCACTGGCCTCAGACGTGAGGTAGCTCCTCTTGGCCGCCGCCCCTGACCTTGGACACGGGGTGTCTCCTCCTGGTTGCCACTGGCCTCAGACGTGAGGTAGCTCCTCTCAGCCACCACCCCTGACCTCAGACACAGAGTAGCTCCTCTCGGCCGTTCCTGCACTGTCGCAGCCTGGCACTCTAGGCCACTGCCCCTGACTTCGGATGTGGGGTAGCTCCTCTCGGCTGTGCTTAGTGATAGACCAAGTGCTTTAAGAACTATAGACAGAGATTTGTAACATTGTACAGGAAGCGGTGATCAAAACTATTCCACAGGAAAAGAAATACAACAAGATAAAATGGCTCTCTGAGGAGGCCTTACAAATAGTTGAAAAAAGAAGAAAAGTGAAAAGCAAAGCAGAAAAGAAAAAATATAGCTGTCTGAATGCAGAGTTCCAAAGAATAGCAAGGAAAGATAAGAAAGCCTTTCTAAGTGATCAATGCAAAGAAAGAGGAAAATGATAGAATGGGAAAGATTAGAGATCTCATCAAGAAAATTAAAGATACCAAGGGAACATTTCATGCAAAGATGGGCACAATAAACAACATAAATTATATGGGCCTAACCTAACAGAAGATATTAAGAAGAGGTGGCAAGAATACATAAAAACACTATATAAAAAGATCTTCATGACCCAGATAACCAAGATGGTATTATCACTCACCTAGAGTCAGATATCTTGGAGTGTGAAGTCAAGTGGGCCTTAGGAAGCATCATTATGAACAAAGATAGTGGAGGTGATGAAATTCGAGTTGAGCTATTTCAAATCCTAAAGGATGATGCTGTGACATTGCTTCACTCATTATGCTAGCAAATTTGGAAAACTCAGCAGTGGCCACAGGACTGGAAAAGTTCAGATTTGTTTTCAATCCCAAAGAAAGGCAATGCCAAAGAATGTTAAAATTAACACACAATTGCACTCAACTCACAAACTTAGCAAAGTAATACTCAAAATTCTTCAAGCTAGGCTTCAACAATACATGAAGTGAGAACTTCCAGACATTCAAGCTGGATTTAGAAAAGGCAGAACCAGAAATAAAGTGCCAACATCCACCGGATATTAGAATAAGCAAGAGAATTCTAGAAAAGCATCTGCTTCATTGATTATGCTAAAGCATTTGACCTTGTAGACCACAATAAACTGTGGACAATTCTTAAAGTGATGGGAACATCAGACCACCTTACCTTTCTCCTGAGAAATCTGTATGTAGGTCAAGAAGGAACAGTTAAAACTGGACATGGAACAACAAACTGGTTCCATAATGAGAAAGGGTATGCCAAGGCTGTGTATTGTCACATTGCTTATTTAACTTAATGCAGAGTACAATATGTGAAATGTGCTGAATGAAGCATAAGCTGGACTCCAGATTGGAGGGAGAAATATCAATAACCTCAGATACACAGATGGTACTACCCTTGTGGCAGAAAGTGAAGGGAAATGAAAGAGCCTCTTGATGAAGAGGAGAATGAAAAAAAAAAAAAAAGAAAGAAAACGAAATTGCCTAGTCATGTCTGACTCTTTGTGACTCCATGGACTGTAGCCTACCAGTGTTCTCCATCCATGGGATTTTCCAGACAAGAGTACCAGAGTGGGTTGCCGTTGCCTTCTCCAGAGGATCTTCTGACCCAGGGATCGAACCCAGGCCTCCCAGATATTGGCAGCCACTTTACCCTCTGAGCCACCAGGGAAGCTGGAAAATGAAAATTCTGGCTTAAAATTCAACGTTCAGAAAACTAAAATCATGTCATCCCGTCCCATCACTTCATGGCAAATGGATGGGAAAGTCTGGAAACAGTGATAGACTTTGTTTTCCTGGGCTTCAAAAATCACTGCAGATAATGACTGCAGCCATAAAAATCAAAGATATTTGCTCTTTGGAAGAAAAGCTGTGACAAACCTAGAGAGAATATTAAAAGCACAGACATTATTTTACCCACAAAGGTCATAGCTATGTTTTTTCCAGTGGTCATGTATGGTTGTGAGAGCTGGACATTAAAGAAAGATGAGTGTTGAAGAACTGATACTTGTGAACTGTGGTGTTGGACAAGACTCTTGAGAGTCCCTGGGACTGCAAGGAGATCCAACAAGTCCATCCTAAAGGAAATCAAATCAGTACTGAATATTCATTGGAAGGACTGCTGCTGATACTCCAATATTTTTCCACCTGATGTGAAGAACTGACTCATTTGAAAGGACCCTGATCCTGGAAAAGATTGAAGGCAGGAGGAGAAGTTGGGGGGGGGGGGTGACAGATGATATGATTGTTGTATAACATCACCTATTCGATGGACATGAGTTTGAAGAAGTTCTGTAAATTGGTGATGGGCAGAGAAGCCTGGCATGCTGCAGTCTATGGGGTCACAGAGAATCAGACATGCCTGAGAGACAGAAGTGGACTGAGAAAAATGTCTTTGTTACTGGAGGTATCTCTGAGGGTTATCCCTGCTCAAATTAAAAGGTTTATGACTGATTGGCTTCCCTGGTGGGTCAGGCAGTAAAAAAATCTGCCTCAGTGCAGGAAACTTGGGTTTGATCCCTAGTCAGGAAGATCACCTGTAGAAGGGAATGGCAACCCATTCTAGTATTCTTTCCTGGAGAATTCCATGTAGAGAGGAGCCTGGTGGCAACAGTCCATGGGATCTCAAAGAATCAGAGTCCACTGAATAACTAACACACATATGTGACTGACAAAGAAATGGATGTTTAGGAATGCTTAGTGGTTAAAGATTTAGTCATATGATGTGCATATAGGTGTACAGAGAAAAAATAGTGTTTTTCACAAGAATATATGAAACAAATATGCCTGGCTGAAGAGAAAAATTCTGATAAAAAATTCCAGGAAAAAAAAGTTTTAAACTTTTAGAATTAAATAACCATTAAGAGCTAGAGAGTTGAATGAATTGAGGCAGCAATTATTTCTCGGTTAAGTAAATGAAAGCATTATTCCAGAATAGGACCACTGCAGAAAATGGGCCAGAGAAAGACTTTTTTGTTGATTAGTCTTTATGTTTTGAATTCTTACAAGATTACTATGTTAAACAGGATGCAATTCAATTTTGTATTTGCATCTTTAGAGATTCAGTCTAGTTAAAATATTGCAGAACTAGAGAGTTTTATTGGGTCATGATTAGATCCACTGAATTCCGTCCTATTGAATCAATGTACACCTCTGTCCTTTGGTCAGTTTTCTCTCGTATGGCATTACATGAATCAGTGTGCTCCATATTCCATATGACAAGCCTTGGGTATTGGAGATTCTCCCATATCTCCTCTTCTCCAAGTATAATATTATGTCTCTTAATTTTTAATTGAAGTATAGATGATTTACAATATTTTGTTAGTTTCTGGTATACAACAAAGTGATTCAGATATTCTAGTTCCCTGCACTATACAGTAGAGACTTGTCATTTATCTATTTTATATATAGTGATTTGCATCTTCAATTACTGTGGGAGACTAATATAAGAAAACATTGCTGTAATTTATGCCAGAGAATGTTTTGCCTATGTTCCCTTCTAGGAGTTTAATGGTATTACAATGAATATTTAAATCTTCAAGAAATTTTGAGTTTATTTTTGTGTTTGGTGTAACAGTATGTCTTTATTAATTCACATGCAACAGTCTAATTTTTCCAACACCACTTACTGAAGAGACTGTTTTTTCTCCTTTATATATTCTTGCTTGCTTTGTCATAGATTAATTGGCCATAGGTGTGTGAGTTTAATATTTTCTATTCTGTTCAATTGATCCATATGTCTGTTTTTATGCAATATCACATTATTTTGATTATTGTAACTTTGCAATATTGTCTGAAGACTAGAAGGTTATACTTCCAACTTTGTTCTTTTCCCTCAGGTTTCCTTTAGTGTTTCTGGAATTTTTATGGTTGCATATAAATTTTAGAGGCTTCCCTGTTGGCTCAGACAGTAAAGATTCTACTTGAAATGCAGGAGATCTGGGTTTGATCCCTGGGTCAGCAAGATCTCCTGGAGAAGGAAATGGCAACCCACTCTTGTAATCTTGCCTGAGAAATCTCATGGAGAGAGGAGCCTGGTGGGCTACAGTCCATGGGGTTGCAAGAGTCAGACATGACTTAGGATTACTTGTTTTAGTTTTATGAAAGCTAAAAATTTTAGGATTATTTGTTCTAGTTCTATGACAAATGTCATGATAACTTGATAGGGGCCATATTAAATATGTAGATTACTTTGATTAGTACATATATTTCAACAACATTAATTATTCCAAACAAGATTATGGGATGTCTTTTCATTAATTTGAATCATCTAGTTCAATCATATAGTTCTCAGCATATAAATCTTTAATATCTTTAATCAGGTTTGTTTCTAGGTATGTTAATTTTGGGGGTGCAATGTTTAAAGTACTTTAAAAATATTGCCTTTCTAATATCATTGTTTGCGTAAAGAAATCCAACAGATTTCTGTGTGTTAATCATCTATCCTGTTACCTTGCTGAATTTGTTTATCTGTATTAATAGTTTTTGTGTGAAGTCTTTAGGGTTTTTTATATATAGTATTGTGTCATCTTCATATAATGACAATTTTACCTCTTTTCTTCAAACCTCTTCTCTTTGGATGGCTTTTATTTATTTTTCTTCTCTTATTACTGTGGCTAAGACTTTCAATATTATATTTAATACAAGTTGTGAAAGTGGACATCATTGTCTTTTTTTCATATTTTAACAAGAAGATTTTTAGCTGTTGACCACTGAGTAATAGACTGGTTGTTGATTTGTCATGAATACTATTTATGACTTTGAGATATACTGACTTTGGTGGTGCTAGTGGTAAAGAATCTGCCTGCTAGTGCAGAAGACATAAGAGACTTGTGTTTGATCCGTGGGTTGGGAAGATCCCCTGGAGAAGGAAATGGCAACCCACTCCAGTATTCTTGCATGGGTAATCCCATGGACAGAAGAGCCTGATGGGCTACAGTCCACACAGTCACAGAGAGTTAGACATGACTAAGTAGCAGCATACTGACCTTGGTAAGTTTGTGTTTTGACACTAATGGATGTTGAATTTTATCAAAGTATTTTATGCATCTTTTGAGAAGATCATGTGGTTTTTGTCTTTGTTGAAGTGGTATATCACATTGATTGATTTGTAAATGTTGAAATATTCTTGTGATCCTGGGAGAAATCTAACTTGATCAGGTGTAAGATCTTTTATTTTTTTAATTAAAAAAATATTTTTAATGTTTTTGTTTAATGTTATGTTGTCATGTTAATATTTTTGTTGTAAATGTGCTTAGTCACTCAGTTGTGTCCCACTCTTTGTGACCCAATGGACTGAAGCTCACCAGGCTCCTCTGTCCGTGGGGTTCTCCAGGCAAGAATACCAGAAGGGATTGCTATGCCCTCCTCCAGGGGATCTTCCCAACCTAGGGATCAAACGTAGGTGTCCCTCATTTCAGGCAGATTCTTTACTGTTTAAGCCACCAGGGAAGTCTTTTGTTGAGAATATTGCCTCTGTATTCTTCAGAGTTACTGACATGTGACAGGTCTTTGCCTGGCTTTGGCACCAAGGTGATGATAGCTTCATAGAATGACTTTGGAAGTGTTTCTGCTTTTGAAAGAGTTTGAGAAGGATTGGTATAAATTCTTCTCTTTATGGTTGGTAGAATTAATCAATGAAACTATCATGGTGATAGTTTCCATGGGCCTGGAATTTTTATTGCAAGTATTTTTTTTTCTTTTTAATTACAGATTTTATTTCACTTCTAAAGATGTCTGCTCAAATTATTTCTTACTTCTTGATTCAGTTTTCATGAGCTATATTTGTCTGGAAACTTGATCGGGCAATTAGGGTGTCAAATTTTTAGCATAAAATTGTTTCTAGTATTCTCTTATGATTTTTGTTTTCCTGTAGTATCAGTTGTTATTTCTCCTCTTTCCCTTATTTTGTTTATCTGCCCCCCCCCTTTTTTTTTCCTTCTTGGTAAGCTTGGCCAAAGTTTTGTTGACTTTGTTTACCCTGTTAAACAGAGACCTCTTGGTTTTATTAAGGTTTTATTGCTTTTTAAAACTTTTATTTTGTCTCAGATTTTCATTTTTTCCTTCTGTTAGGTAGTTAAAATAGGAAAAAGGAGTCCAGAATGGCAGTAGGGAAAAGCCTGCAAAAATAGAACAAAGACAGGTGTGAGGACCAGAGTGAGGACCTCAGGTAGAACAAACAGCACTCCTGGTTAGCCTAATTTATACAAGGTAGGCCCAGGGAAAGAGGAAAAAAAAAAAAAAACTAACATAAAAAAAGAGCTAAAGGTAGGGATCTCTCTCTTCTCTGCAACTTTTGGGTTAGCATGCCCTCATGCCTTGAGGATGTAGTTCCTTTATTTTCTAAATGAAATTAAGATGAAACACGGAGCTGTAACACTGATCCATCTGAGAGCTATAACACTGGTCTGTCAGAGGGCTGTAACACTGGTCCATTGCTTCAAATTTTTGTTGTGATCAGACAGAACTGAGGAAATTAAAAATTCCCCTGACACTTCTGTCTGATAATTTTAAGTTTATGTCTTTCTAATTTTTTCAAGTTGTCTATTTGAGATTTTTTTCTTTTCTTTTTTCTTTCTTCTTTTTTTTCTTTTGAGTGAACCTCTATCACTATGAAAGTCCTACTTAGGACTGCTTTAGCTGCATCCTGAAGATTTTGTGTGATTGTGTTTTCATTGTCATTTGTTTTTTAATGTCCTTTTTGATATTATCATGACCCATTGGGTATTTATTAGCATGTTGTTTATTTTCCATGTATTATTTTTCCTCGTTTCTCTTTTTGTGGTTGATCTCTTGTTTCATGCTGTTGTTAGAAAAGATGCTTGAAGTAATTTCTATCCTCTTAAACTTCTTGAGGCTTGTTTTGTATACTAGTGTGTTGTCTACTCCAGATAATGCTCGAATGTTCCTTGTGCTTTGGAAAAAAACTGTGTATTATTATTTTTTTTAATATAGTGCTCTGAAAGTACAAATTAAGCGTAACTGCTACAGTGTCAATCATGTCAATTGAGATCACTGTTTTTTTATTGATTTTCTGTCTGAAATATTTGTTCATTGATTTTAATAAGGTGCTAAAGTTTCCTACTGTAATTTCATACTGGTCAATTCATCACTTTATTTCTACTAATATTTGTGTATATATTTTGGTTCTCAAATACTGGGAGTTAACAAATTTAATATCTTCTTGTATGGATTAATTTATCATTAATATGGTATCCTTTTTCTTTCTTTAATGTCTTTTTTTTAAAGTATATCTTGTGTGATATCAGTATTGCTATCTCTATTTTCCTGTCATTTCCATTTGCTTAAATATCTGTCTTATCTCCTCACTTTCTGTATAAGTGTTTCTTTTGCCCTGAAGTGAGTCTTTTACTGACAGCATACTTCAGGTTATTGAATGCTTTATCCATTCTGTCATGCTATATATTTTTTATCAGAGAATTTAATCCATTGTACTGCAAGGTATTTATTGACAGATATGCATTTATTATCACTTCAAATCTTGTTTTTGAGGTTATCTTGTATTTTTTCTTTGTTACTTTTTGTTTTTTCTTCTGTATTTTGATGACTGTCTTTTGTATTATGCTTCAGTTCTCTTATTTTTGGTTTTTGTGAATCTATTGTGCATTTTGATTTCTGATTATCCTGTTTTTCATAAATGTTAACCCATTACTATATCTACTTGCTTCAGACTGGTGGTCATATAGGCCTAAACATATTCTTAAAATAATCTCCATTTTTCTCACTCCATTCTCCCATATTTTATGATTTTGATGTCTTCTTTTACATTTTCATGTTTACCTTGTTTTAAAAAAATTATAGTTATCCTCTCACAATTTAAACAACAAATTTTTGCAGTGGCTTATTTAGTAATTTACTTTCCAGTTTTGTTTTTCTCTTTCCTGTAGAAGCTTACTTCTTTCCTCTTTAGAGACTAGCTATCAATATTTCTTTTAGAGTAATTTAATATTGCTGTATTTTCTAAACTTTTGCTTGTTTGAGAAATTCTTTATTTCTCCTTCTATGCTAAATGATAATCTTTCTGGGTAGAGTTTCTAGATTGCAGGCTTTTCCCTTTTATGACTTTGGATTCATTTTGGCACTCCCTCTGACCTACATTTCTGTGGAGAAATCAAATGATCACCTTATGGGAGTTCCATAAAGCAAATAAAATATATTTATCTCTTGCTGCCTTTAAAACTCTCCTTATCTTTAAATTGAGGCATTTTAATTGCAATATCTTTGTGTGGATCTGTATGGGTTTATCTTGTTTTAGAGGTCTGTCTTTTCTATACTTGGTTATACAGCTCTGTCTTTAGGTTTGGGAAGTTTCAGACATAAATTCTTCAAATATCTTTTCAAATCCCTTTTTATTTTTCTTCTCCTTCTGCAATCCTTATTATGAATAAATTGATATACTTTATATTATATTATGTCTTTTCTGTGCTTTCTTTTTTAATTTAACTTTCTGTCTGTTGTTCTGGTTAAGTGATTTCAGTTATTTTATCTTTCAGACCACTAATTTGTTTTTCTGCATTATTTATTTTGCTATTTATTGCAATTAACTTGGTTTTTCTCATTCTAAATACAATAAATCATCTTCTTTATATTTTCTATTTCCTTGTTTTAGTGATCTGCATTTCCATCAATTTCCTTTCTGAATCTCTTTAGTATTTTCATTAACTTCTTTTGAACTCTATGTCTGGCAGATCAGACAGATTTATCTCATTGCTTATTCTTTCAAGATATTTTTGTTATTGTTCTTTTATTTGGGTGTGGCTCTTCTGCTGCTTCATTTTACTTATATTTCTCTGACTTATGAACTTAGGAGAAATAATTATCTATTTTTGTCTCAAAGGTTTTCCTGTATAGCATGCCTAAGTCTAATACATTTAGTTCAATAAAAATAACTATGGATGTTTGCCATGACCTTGCTTGATGTGTATTTGCTGTTATCCCTGTGATAGTGGTATGACTGATATTGTGGTGACTAAAGTCTACACTAGACATTGAATGAGACCTCCTCTTTTCTATGTGGTTGTCACAGTACTGCACACACAAGTTAAAGCATGCCTCAAGCTAAGGTGTACAGTGAAGTGTCCAGGACTGTCTGTGTTTGTCTCTTTCTGTTTTGCCTACTGTAAGCTGATTGTTGCACCCTTCTCAGAGTCTCTGAAACTGTCTGCTCTTCTGGTTGATCTCCCAGCTGGTGAGGGGAGTTCCAAGGGTGAGGGAATCTTTCCTCTTTCACCACTCTCTCCCATGGGGCAGGTCTCAAAAATAGCAGGCATGGCTAGAAAAAAAATTTTTTTAAGAGTTATAGAAGATATAAAAAGGAATCAAGTTAAAATAAAAGAAACTACTGATCAAAAAGTCCTTTGAGAAAGTCATTAGTAGATTCAAGGAAGATGAAGAAAGAATTTGTGAAATTGAAGAACTATACAAAAAAAAATTGAAATGCACACCGAGGAAACCAGAATTGAAAGAGACACATGTACCTCAATGTTTATTGCAGCATTGTTTATAATAGCCAGGTCATGGAAGCAACCTAGATGTCCATCAACAGATGAATGGATAAGAAAGCTGTGGTACATATACACAATGGAGTACTACTCAGCCCTTAAAAAGAATAAATGTGACTCAGTTCTAATGAGATGGATGGAATTAGAACTGATTATACAGAGTGAAGTAAGCCAGAAAGAAAAACACCAATACAGTATACTGACACATATATATGGAATTTAGAAAGATGGTAATGATGACCCTATATGTGAGACAACAAAGAGACACAGAGGTATAGAACGGACTTTTGGACTCTGAGGGAGAGGGAGAGGGTGGGATGGTTTGGGAGAATGGCATTGAAACATGTATACTATCTTGTAAGAAACGAAGCACCAGTCTATGTTCGGTGCAGGATGCAGGATGCATGGGGCTGGTGCACAGGATGATTCAGGGAGATGATGTGGGGTGGGAGGTGGGAGGGGGCTTCAGCATTGGGAGATTGTGTTCACCTGTGGCTGATTCATGTCAATGTATGGCAAAACAAATACAGTATTGTAATGTAGAATAAAGTATTTTAAAAAAATTGAAATATAGAAAGAAAACAAGCTCAATAAAACAGATCAAAGAATATACAGCTTTAGAACAATACTGTGAAAGAAGTCAGGAAAGACTATTATTGTTTTAAAATCCACCCTAGGATTATAGTAGATTACTTCTCAGAAACTACATAAGATAGAAGGTCTTATAAATAGCACTTTTAAAGTGTTGGGGGAAAAGTCATAAAACAAAACAAATATGCAGGTAAACACATGAAAGCAAATAACCCATAATTCTGTGTTAATGAAAATCTCTTTGAAAACTTAAGTTGAAAACTATCTGGCCAGACAAAGAAAACTAATAAACTTTATTGTGCCATAAGAAATATTCAAGGAAAAAGTTCTGCAGGCAGAATGAACATGAAATCACACAAAGGAATAACTCCAATAATGGTAAAAATGAATCTATATATGAAAGATATATTTTTACTCCTTGGAAGGAAAGTTATGACCAACCTAGAATGCATATTTAAAAGCAGAGACATTACTTTGCCAACAAAGTTCTGTCTAATCAAGGCTATGGTTTTTCCAACAGTCGTGTATGAATGTGAGAGTTGGACTGTGAAGAAAGCTGAGCGCCGAAGAATTGATGCTTTTGAACTGTGGTGTTAGAGAAGACTCTTGAGAGTCCCTTGGACTGCAAGGAGATCCAACCAGTCCATTCTAAAGGACATCAGTCCTGGGTGTTCTTTGGAAAGAATGATGCTAAAGCTGAAACTCCAATATTTTGGCCACTTTAAGTGAAGGGTTGACTCATTGGAAAAGACTCTGATGCTGGGAGGAAATGGGGGCAGGAGGAGAAGGAGATGACAGAGGATAAAATGGCTATATGGCATCAGTTATTCGATGGACATGAGTTTGAGTAAACTCTGGGAGTTGTTGATGGACAAGGAGGCCTGGTGTGCTCCAGTTCATGGGATTGCAAAGAGTCGGACATGACTGAGTGACTGAACCGAATGGAACTGAACTGAATCCCTTGAAATGACTACACAATGTTTTTAAAAGTAAAAATAATGTACTTTGGAGTTTATAAACTAGTAAAACTTAAAGTGTGTGACAAAAATGATACACAGAATGGCAGGGACAATTTGGAAGTATGTTTTTATAGTTTTGCAACTCTATAAGAAATGTGGCATGTCCTATAAACTTCTGATAAGTTATGTATGTATACTGGAGACCATAAAGTCATCTTTAAATTAAAGAAAAATTTTAAAACATAGTAAAAAAAATAAACCAAGAGTGTAAATACATTTACGTGTATAACTTTGGGTTTTCCAGGTGGCACTACTGGTAAAGAACCCTCCCACCAATGCAGGAGACATAAAAGATACAGATTTTACCCTTGGGTCAGGAAGATCCCCTAGAAGAGATAACAACTCATTCCAGTAGGCTTGCCTGGAGAATCCCATGGATGGAGCAGCTTGGCAGGAAACAGTCCATAAGATATCAAAGAGTCAGATATGACTGAAGCAACTTAGCATATATGCATGCATGCTGCATGCATGCTATAATTTTGGTGGGCAAACCACAAACAGAAGAATGATTACTATTTTCAATTGAAGTTTAGTCAATATATAATATATAAATTATAGACATAAAATATAGTGATTCATGAGAATATATTCTATTACAGAGTTTCTCTCAAAGGAATGAGAAGTTCAAGCTTCACATTTGGTTCCCCAGCATGGGATTCCCAAACTTGGAAATTAAACCCCAGAACATTAGGCTTCAAAGTACAGCTGTGTTAGTTTCTAGATTCTCAGAGAGCTGGAATAAAGAGATTTCATTCTTAAAAGGTGGACAAAAAACCTCACATACTCGGGAAGCCAGACAGACTAATGATCTGAAAGGAGCCAGAGTCAGACCTTTGTTTACATTAATGGTTCCTACTTCTTCCCAGTGTTCATATATGGTTGTGAAAGCTGGACTGTAAAGAAGGCTTCACTGGTCTTCCCAGCAGTCATGTACATTTGTGAAAGATGGCTATAAAGAAGGCAGAGTGCCTAAGAATTGATGCCTTCAAACGTTGTACTAGAGAAGGCTCCTGAGAGTCCTTTGGACTGCAAGGAGCTCAAACTAGTGAATCTTAAGGGAAATCAAACATGAGTACTCATTGGAAGGACTCTGAAGCTGGAATTCCACTATTGGTCATTTGATGTGAACAGCTGACTCATTGGAAAAGTCCCTAATCCTGGGAAAGATTGAGGCAGAAGGAGAAAAAGGCATCAGAGGATGAGATGGCTGGATGGCATCACAGATGCAATGGACATGAACTTGGAAAAACTTCAGGTGAGTGAGGGAGAGACCTTGAGTGCTGCAGTCCATGGGGTCAAAAAGAGTCGGATACAACCGTGGAACTGAACAATAGCAATGCTTCCTATGGTCAACCTGAGTTCACACTCCAGGATGTCCATCATTAGGTGAGTGGCCACACCAATATGGTTATTTGGGTCATTAATTTAAATATATATATATATAGTTCTTCTGTGTATTTTTGTTACCTCTCCTTAATCTCTTCTGTTTCTGTCAGATTCTTTCCATTTCTGTCCTTTATTGTGCCCATACTTTTATGAAATGTCCCCTTGATCTTTCCAATTTTCTTGAAAAGATTTCTAGCCTTTCCAATTCTATTATTTCAAAATTGGAAAATAAGCATGACAAGGCTATATATTGTCACCCTGCTCATTTAACTTGTATGCATGGTACATCATGCAACATTCCTGGCTAGATGACTCACAAGTTACAATAAAGATTGCCAGGGGAAATATCAATAATATCATACAGGCAGGCAATACCACTCTAATGACAGAAAGTGAAGAGAAACTAAAGAGCTCTCGATGAAAGATAATGAGGAGAGTGAGAACACAGGATTGAAACTCACCTATATAAAAACTAAGATTAAGACATCTGATTCCATCACTTTGTGGCAAATAGTAGAGAAAAAAGTGGAAGTAGTGACATATTTTATTCATTAGGGCTCCAAAATCACTGCAGTGGTGACTGCAGCCATGAAATTAAAAGCTGCCTGCTCCTTGGAAGACAGGCTATGAAAAACCTAGACAGCATATTAAAAAGCAGAGACTTTTTTTTGCCAACAAAGTCCACATAGTCAAAGCTATGGTGTTTCCATTGGTCGTGTTTGGATGTGAGATTTAGACCATAAAGAAGCAAAAACAAAACAAAACAAAAACACTAAAAATCTATGCCAGCTATGGTGCTGGAGTCCCTTGGACTGCCACGAGATCAAACTAACCCATAGTAAAGGAAATCAACCCTGAGTATTCATTGAAAGGACTGATAAGCAGGATCCTCTATGATCCACCGTCCAGAATACTGGAAACAAAAGCAAAAATAAATTGGATCTACTTAAAATCTTCTGTACAACAAAGGAAACTATAAGCAAGGTGAAAAGACAGATTTTGGAATGGGAGAAAATAATAGCAAATTGAAGCAACTGACAAACAACTAATCTCAAAAATATACAAGCAACTCCTGCAGCTCAATTCCAGAAAAATAAACGATTCAATCAAAAAATGGGCCAAAGAACTAAATAGACATTTCTCCAGAGAAGACATACAGATGGCTAACAAACACATGAAAAGATGGTCAACATCACTCATTAACAGAGAAATGCAAATCAAGACCACAATGAGGTACCATTTCACACCAGTCAGAATGGCTGCGATCCAAAAGTCTATAAGCAATAATTGCTGGAGAGGATGTGGAGAAAAGGGAACCCTCTTACACTGTTGGTGGGAATGCAAACTAGTACAGCCACTCTGGAGAACAATGTGGAGATTCCTTTAAAAATTGCAAATACTGCCTTATGACCCAGCAATACTACTGCTGGGCATACACACCGAGGAAACCAGAATTGAAAGAGACACATGTACCCCAATGTTCATTGCAGCACTGTTTATAATAGCCAGGACATGGAAGTAACCTAGATGTCCATCAGCAGATGAATGGATAAGAAAGCAATGGTACATATACACAGTGGAGTATTATGCAGCCATTAAAAATACATTTGAATCAGTTCTAATGAGGTGGATGAAACTGGAGCCTATTATACACAGTGAAGTAAGTCAGAAAGAAAAACACCAACACAGTATACTAACACATATATATGGAATTTAGAAAGATGGTAACTATAACCCTGTATGTGAGAAAGCAAAAGAGACACAGATGTATAGAACAGTCTTTTGGACTCTGTGGGAGAGGAAGAGGTGGGATGATTTGGGAGAATGGCATTGAAACATGTATAATATCATATAAGAAATGAATCACCAGTCTAGGTTCGATGCAGGATACAGGATGCTTGGGGCTGGTTCACTGGGATGACCCAGAAAGATGGTCTGGGGAGGGATGTGGGAGGAGGATTCAGGATTGGGAACACGTGTACACCTGTGGTTGTTTCATGCTGATGTATGGCAAAACCAATACAGAATTGTTAAGTAAAATAAAAAAGAAAAAAATACTTTGAAAAAAGAAAGAATGGACTGATACTAAGGCTCAAGCTCCAACATTTCAACTAATTGATGTGAAGAGCTGACTCAGTGGAAAAAACACTGATGATGGGAATGATTTTCAGCAGAAGGGAAAGAGGGTAGTGGAGGATGAAATGGTTAGATAGCATCGCCGACTCAATGGACATTAATTTCAGGAAATTCTGGGCAGTAGTGAAAGGCAGAGGAGCCTGGCATGCTGTAATCCAGGGATCTGCAAAGTGTCAGACAGGACTTAGTGACCAAACAATAACAAAAATAAGAGTTAGACCTACTTTCTGGAGTTCCTCCCAGAAAGGCAGTAATCAACTGCAGACACAAACAGCATCCATTTAAGGGAGCTCCTTTGACTGTGGACACTGATACTAGCGAGTGGCAGTCCACCAAAGGGTCAAGGACCCTGCCCCATACATCACTGTGCAGGCCCTATACTTGGGGCCCTCAAGGATTTCCAGTCAGAGACTCCAGGGCAGAGTCCACAGAGGCCAGGCACCAGGCACCAGCCTCAGAATCACCTGGCCTTTGCCTTGTCCACCACCAGTGAGCCTGATCTAGCATCGGGTCCAGCCTTACCCACAAGAGGGTATGTACTGCTGCTGCTGCTGCTAAGACACTCCAGTCATGTCCAGCTCTGTGCAATCCCATAGACGGCAGCCCACCAGGCTCCTCTGTCCCTGGGATTCACCAAGCAAGAATACTGGAGTGGGTTGCCATTTCTTTGTCCAATGCATGCATGCATGCTAAGTCGCTTCAGTCATGTCCGACTCTGTGCAGCCCCATGGACAATAGCACACCAGGCTCCTCTGTCCACAGAATTCTCCAGGCAAGAGTACTGAAGCATGTTGCCATTCCTTTCTCCAAGGGTATGTACTAGCAGCATGAAAATCACAGTGCCATAGCCTACTGTTTTGACCCAAACACTAGCAGGCCAGATCCTGTCTTGGGACTATTTTGGCCCTGAATCTCCCCATTAGTAGGTCAACAGAGCCCAGACACCATAGCCAACTGTGTCAAGAACCATTTCCATCCACTAGTGATCTGAAACCAGTTTTGGGATCTCTGGACCCAGCAACAAAACTCCAGGACCTGAGTAATCAATAGACCACCACTGTCCTCAAAGACTGGCTTCACCCACCAGTGGGCAACCTCAGGATCTCATGGATGTTATCTTCATCCACCACTAAGTTAGCATTATCTCCAGAGCCCTCCAGTTCCTGTAGTCAGCTGCTTCCTGATGTGGTCCCACCAATCAATAGCTAGCATCCTTACAACAAAGGAAACTATAAGCAAGGTGAAAAGACAGATTTTGGAATGGGAGAAAATAATAGCAAATTGAAGCAACTGACAAACAACTAATCTCAAAAATATACAAGCAACTCCTGCAGCTCAATTCCAGAAAAATAAACGATTCAATCAAAAAATGGGCCAAAGAACTAAATAGACATTTCTCCAGAGAAGACATACAGATGGCTAACAAACACATGAAAAGATGGTCAACATCACTCATTAACAGAGAAATGCAAATCAAGACCACAATGAGGTACCATTTCACACCAGTCAGAATGGCTGCGATCCAAAAGTCTATAAGCAATAATTGCTGGAGAGGATGTGGAGAAAAGGGAACCCTCTTACACTGTTGGTGGGAATGCAAACTAGTACAGCCACTCTGGAGAACAATGTGGAGATTCCTTTAAAAATTGCAAATACTGCCTTATGACCCAGCAATACTACTGCTGGGCATACACACCGAGGAAACCAGAATTGAAAGAGACACATGTACCCCAATGTTCATTGCAGCACTGTTTATAATAGCCAGGACATGGAAGTAACCTAGATGTCCATCAGCAGATGAATGGATAAGAAAGCAATGGTACATATACACAGTGGAGTATTATGCAGCCATTAAAAATACATTTGAATCAGTTCTAATGAGGTGGATGAAACTGGAGCCTATTATACACAGTGAAGTAAGTCAGAAAGAAAAACACCAACACAGTATACTAACACATATATATGGAATTTAGAAAGATGGTAACTATAACCCTGTATGTGAGAAAGCAAAAGAGACACAGATGTATAGAACAGTCTTTTGGACTCTGTGGGAGAGGAAGAGGTGGGATGATTTGGGAGAATGGCATTGAAACATGTATAATATCATATAAGAAATGAATCACCAGTCTAGGTTCGATGCAGGATACAGGATGCTTGGGGCTGGTTCACTGGGATGACCCAGAAAGATGGTCTGGGGAGGGATGTGGGAGGAGGATTCAGGATTGGGAACACGTGTACACCTGTGGTTGTTTCATGCTGATGTATGGCAAAACCAATACAGAATTGTTAAGTAAAATAAAAAAGAAAAAAATACTTTGAAAAAAGAAAGAATGGACTGATACTAAGGCTCAAGCTCCAACATTTCAACTAATTGATGTGAAGAGCTGACTCAGTGGAAAAAACACTGATGATGGGAATGATTTTCAGCAGAAGGGAAAGAGGGTAGTGGAGGATGAAATGGTTAGATAGCATCGCCGACTCAATGGACATTAATTTCAGGAAATTCTGGGCAGTAGTGAAAGGCAGAGGAGCCTGGCATGCTGTAATCCAGGGATCTGCAAAGTGTCAGACAGGACTTAGTGACCAAACAATAACAAAAATAAGAGTTAGACCTACTTTCTGGAGTTCCTCCCAGAAAGGCAGTAATCAACTGCAGACACAAACAGCATCCATTTAAGGGAGCTCCTTTGACTGTGGACACTGATACTAGCGAGTGGCAGTCCACCAAAGGGTCAAGGACCCTGCCCCATACATCACTGTGCAGGCCCTATACTTGGGGCCCTCAAGGATTTCCAGTCAGAGACTCCAGGGCAGAGTCCACAGAGGCCAGGCACCAGGCACCAGCCTCAGAATCACCTGGCCTTTGCCTTGTCCACCACCAGTGAGCCTGATCTAGCATCGGGTCCAGCCTTACCCACAAGAGGGTATGTACTGCTGCTGCTGCTGCTAAGACACTCCAGTCATGTCCAGCTCTGTGCAATCCCATAGACGGCAGCCCACCAGGCTCCTCTGTCCCTGGGATTCACCAAGCAAGAATACTGGAGTGGGTTGCCATTTCTTTGTCCAATGCATGCATGCATGCTAAGTCGCTTCAGTCATGTCCGACTCTGTGCAGCCCCATGGACAATAGCACACCAGGCTCCTCTGTCCACAGAATTCTCCAGGCAAGAGTACTGAAGCATGTTGCCATTCCTTTCTCCAAGGGTATGTACTAGCAGCATGAAAATCACAGTGCCATAGCCTACTGTTTTGACCCAAACACTAGCAGGCCAGATCCTGTCTTGGGACTATTTTGGCCCTGAATCTCCCCATTAGTAGGTCAACAGAGCCCAGACACCATAGCCAACTGTGTCAAGAACCATTTCCATCCACTAGTGATCTGAAACCAGTTTTGGGATCTCTGGACCCAGCAACAAAACTCCAGGACCTGAGTAATCAATAGACCACCACTGTCCTCAAAGACTGGCTTCACCCACCAGTGGGCAACCTCAGGATCTCATGGATGTTATCTTCATCCACCACTAAGTTAGCATTATCTCCAGAGCCCTCCAGTTCCTGTAGTCAGCTGCTTCCTGATGTGGTCCCACCAATCAATAGCTAGCATCCTCCACATGAGGCAGGGCCTAACAGTCAATTGGACTGAAGGCTAACCAAGACTATTAGACTGCCTACATAGTTAACTGATCACGGTAGAAAGACCCATGCAGTCATCATAGGTGGAAGACCTAGAGCATATACCACTCTTGATAAGAGAGAAGTGCTGGAACACATAGGATATCTCCTACAAACCATCACTTGTCTAGGGTCAGAAAACATAACTCATCTATAGAGTTATTTAGGCTAAACGAGGCAACTGAGAAACAAGTTCCAGATGAAGGAACAGTATAAAACCAATGAAGAAGAACTAAGTGAGGTGAAGAAAACCACTCTCCCCAAGAAAGAGTCAGGTTAATTATTGTAAAGATGGTCAGAGAGAGTGAATGGTTTGAGAAGTGAATGGATGCACAGACCAAGAAGTTAGATGTTTTAACAGAGTTAGTATATATACAGAACAAGGAAACAGAAATGAAGAATACAATAATTGAAATGAAAACAATAAACTAGAAGGAATCAATAGTATAGTAAATGATTCAAAGGAATGAATCAATGAGCTAGAAGACAGAGTGAGAATTGTGAACAGAAAAAAAAAGGAAAAAAGAAAGGATAATGAAAATAAATGAGGTCAGTTTAAGAGAAATATGAGATAAAATTAAGTGCACAGATGTTTCCATTATAAATGTCCCAGAAAGAAGAGATAGAGGGACTGAAAACGTATTGAAGATATAGAAGCTGAACATTTTCCTAACCTGGAAAAGGAAATAAACTTTCAAGTCCAGCAAATATAGAGCCCCAGATAAGATCAAACCAAAGAGAAGCACACTAAAAGCCACGTAGTAATTAAAGTGGAAAAAGCTAAAAATAAAAAGAATATCAAAAGCAGCAAAGGAAAAGTGACAAGTTACATAAATGTGATATCAGAAACAATTATTTTGAAAGTAGAGAGCACACAATTAAGATTGTTAATGAATTTGGAGTAAAGAGATTAGCAATTTAAAACAATCAAATATATGTATACTTTGCTATAAATAAACTTCAAGGTAACCACATATCAAAAATTCCATAGTAGAGAATATTAAAACCTATTCTTTTTAAACTAGCCCAAAAATTACGGAGGAAGAAATGCCTCTTAATGCATTCTGTAAGGCCAGTGTCACCCTGATATCAAAATCAAATAAAATATAACAAAAAATGAAAAGCTAATATCACTGATGATCATAGATGCAAAACTCGTCAACAAAATATTAATAAACTGAATTCAACAATATATTAAAAGAATCATACTCCAGGACAAACTGCAATTTATCTCTGGAATGTAAGGATTTTTCAATATCCACAAATCTTTCAATATGAAAGAATTTTTTCACTTTAACAAATAAAGTGAAAGTCAGTCCTCTCCAACTGTTTGTGACCCCATGGACTATAGAGTCCATGAAATTCTCCAGGCCAGAATACTGGAGTGGGTAGCCTTTTCCTTCCCCAGTGACTCTGATCCAGGAATTGAACCCGGGCTCTCCTGCATTGTAGATGGATTTGAACTATGAGGGATGCCTTCATAGCTCAAAAAGAATAAAGCTATATGATTTTCTTAATATATGCAGAAAATGTTTTGACAAAGCTCAACATCCATTTATGATTAAAAAAAATCTCTAGAATGTTTGCATATAGGGAGTAAAATTCAATTTGATAAGGGTCTTATATGACAAGCTCACAGCTAAAATCATACTCAAGCAGACATACCATGTTCATGTACTGGAAGAATAAATATTGTTAAAATGATCATACTACCCAATGTAATATACAGATTGAATGCAATTCCTGTCAAAAGACCGAGGACAATTTCACAAAACTAGAAAATTTTTGATTATATAAAACTACTTTCTGAAATAAAGATTATATCTTTCACTTGAAAAGATATCTCAAAGACTTTGATGACAAATGCAGACTGATATTTCTTAAATTAGGAATAAAAAAATAGCTATACAATCAGAGAAATGGGGAAAAAAAATGGATGATGTATAAGAAAAAATAATTGGGCTTTCTTCAGACACCTACAGCATAGTGAAATTAATGCCAAACAAAAATGTCTGCAGATTTCTGAAATACAATAACTGTGTCATATACATAATGCTGATTCATGTTGCTGTATGCCTTGCATACATATGTCCCCTCCCTCTTGAACCCCTCTCCTATCTCCCTTCCCATTCCACCCATCTAGGCTGTCACAGCACTGGCTTTGGATTCTCTGCTTTTATACTGAACTCCCACTGGATATAAAAAAGAAAAGATCATTCAAAGAGACAATATCTTTAATACATTCAAGGGAATTTGAGTTTTGGGTTTGGGATTTCAGCTATTTCTTTAAGGTGCTATGCTCAGTCACTCAGTCGTGTCCAACTCTTTGTGCCAATATGGAATGTAACCCTCCCGGCTCCTCTGTCCATGGGATTTTCCAGGCAAGAATACTGGAATGGGTTTCCATTTTTCTCTCCAGGGAATCTTCCTGACCCAGGGATCAAACCCATATCTCTTGCATTGGCAGGTTACCACTGAGCCACCAGAGAAATCCCATTTTTTAAGATAAGTGTGTATAAACATACACACACACATACACATGTGGAAACAAGTATCAGTAGAAACAAAAGCTAGAGATAAATGTGGAAGGAAGAGGATGGGGAGCTTCTTGACAATGTGATAGACTGACATCCTTACTTAGGAGGCTTAATAGGGTGAGATAGAAATTCAAAAAATTAGTGTGGAAAGAATAAAGCTAAATTTAGAAAACAAACAAACGAACAAACTTTTTTTTGCCCCCTGAGGCAGGAAGAAATTCGGGAGTATCTTGATATGCCATAAAGATACAGAAAGTTGAGGGAAATAACACAGGTAAGGTTTACAAATGACCTAATTATTATTATTATTAATTATTATTATTATTATTTACAAGTGACCTAATTATTTTAAGAGAATAGGATGTGGACCTGTGTGGGAAAAAATTTGTTTTGAAGAAGTTGTATAAACTAAAGGATTTGCATATGGAATCTGGAAAGATGATACTAATGAACTTATTTGCAAGGTAGCAATGGAGACCTAGACATAGAGAACAGACTTGTGGACACAGTGGACAGGGGAGAGTGGAACAATGTAAGGAAGGAGAGAGTGGAACAAATTGAGAGTAGCACTGAAACATATACATTACCCATGTAAAATAGAGAGCTAGTATAAATTTGCTGTATGATGCAGGGAACTCAAACCCAGTGTTCTGTGACAACCTAAAGGGATGGGAAGGAGTGGACAGTGGGAGGAAAGTTCAAGTGGGAAGAGACACAAGTACACTTATGGATTCATGCTGATATATTGCAGAAACCAACACAATATCATAAAACAATTATACTTCAACTAAAAATAAATATTTGCAAAATATTTAATAAAAATAAAAGATTTGTTCTTTGCAATGAAATCCATTTTGTAGTTAATATTATTGTGAGTCTCCTTGAAAATGCTCCGATTATATCACACAGAAGTAACTACTGAAGAAAAAGAAAATCCTTCTATAAAAATCCACTCTTCTGAGTAATCAGCTCCATCTGTCAACTAGTTATAACTTTAAATTTACCAACCCACTTTTTCAGAAGTTTTCTAAGTTCTTTTTCTCTTTCTTTTTACTCTGTTATTTCAAAATTAGAGAAGTTAAAGAATAAAACAAGGAGTTTCTATATATATATATACCTCCCCAAAACTTACCAAACCAGACTTACCAAAACCTTAGTGTATATAAGAATTTTCTTTTTTTAAAAAAATCAGTTAACCCTTTTATTTTAAATTAATTTATTCTTTTTAATTTGAGGCTAATTATTTTACAATATGTTGCTGGTTTTGGGCATACATTAACATGAATCATCCGTGGCTATACACATGCCCCTCATCCTGACTGCCCACCCACTTCCCTCCCCATCCCATCCCTCAGTGTTATTCCAGTGCACCTGATTTGAATGTCCTGTTTTCATGCATCAAACTTGGACCTTACATCTATTTCACATATGGTAATGTACAGATTTCAATGCTATTCTCTCAGATCATCCAACCCTAGCCTTCTCTGACAGAGTCTAAAAGTCTATTTTTGTATCTGTTTCTTTTCCTGTCTCGCATATAGGGTCATCATTACCATCTTTCTAAATTCCATATATATGTGTTGATATACTGTATTGGTGTTTTCTTTCTGACTTCCTTCATTTTGTATAATAGGCTTCAGTTTCACTTACCTCATTAGAACTGATTCAAATGCGTTCTTTTTAATAGCTGAGTCACCAACTCGATGGACATGAGTTTTAGTGAACTACCTGGAAGTTGGTGATGGACAGGGAGGCCTGGGGTGCTGTGATTCATGGGGTCGCAAATAGTCGGACACGACGGAGCGACTGAACTGAACTGAATATTGCATTGTTTATATGGGCCACAACTTGCTTATCCATTCATCTGCCAATGGACATCTACGTTGATTCCATGGCGAGCTATTGTAAACAGTGCTGTAATAAAAATTGGAGTACATGTGTCTCTTTCAATTCTGGTTTCCTCAGTGCATATGCCCAGCAATGGGATTCCTGAGTCGTATGGCAGTTCTATTTCCAGTTTTCTAAGGAATCTCCACACTGTTATTCATAATGGCTGTACTAGTTGGCATTCTGACCTACGGTGTAAGAGGGTTCCTTTTTCTTCACACTCTATCCAGCATTTATTGTTTGCAGACTTTTTTATGGCATCCATCCTGACCCACGTGTGGTTTTGATTTGCATTTCTCTGATAGTGAGTGATGTTAAGCATCTTTTCATGTGTTTGATAGCCATTTGTATGTCTTCTTTGGAGAAATGTCTGTTTAGTTCTTTGGCCCACTTTTTTATTGGGCTGTTTATTTTCTGGTATTGAGTTTTATGAGCTGCTTGTATACATTTGAGATTAATTCTTTGTCAGTTGCTTTATTTGTGATTATTTCCTCCCATGCTGAAGCCTGTCTTTTCAGCTTGCTTATAGTTTCTTTCATTGTACAAAAACTTTTAAGTTTAATTAGGTCCTATTTATCTTTGATTTTATTTCCATTACACTAGGAGGCGGTCATAGAGGATCCTGCTCTGATTTATATCAGAGAGTGTTTTGCCTCTGTTTTCCTCTAGGAGTATTATAGTTTCTGGTCTTACATTTAGATTGTGATTGACCATTTTTCCCAGCACCACTTGCTAAAGAGGTTGTCTTTTCTTCATTGCATATTTTTGCCTTCTTAGTCAAAGATAAGGTGTACATAGGTGGGGAGATTTATCTCTGGACTTTCTACTTTGATCTGTTGATCTATATTTCTCTTTGTGCCAGTACCATACTGTCTTGATGACTATAGCTTTGTAGTAGAGTCTGAAGTCAGGTAGGTTGATTCCTCCAGTTCCATTCTTCTTTCTCAAGATTGCTTTGCCTATTTGAGTTTTTTAAAATTATTATTTCCATACAAATTATGAAATTATATGTTCTAGTTCTGTGAAAAATTCTACTGGTAGCTTGGCAGGTATTGCATTGTATCTATAGATTGCTTTGGTAGTATACTAATTTTCACTATATTGATTCTACCGATCCACAAACATGGTATATGTTATCTATTTGTGTTATCTTTGATTTCTTTCATCAGTGTTTTATAGTTTTCTAAATATAGGTCTTTTGTTTCTATAGGCAGATTTATTCCTGTGTTTTTTTTTTTTTTAATTATTTTTGTTACAATGGTGAATGGGGTTGTTTCCTTAATTTCTCTTTCTATTTTCTCACTGTTAGTGTATAGGAATGCAAGATATTTCTATGTATTAATTTTATATCCTGCAACTTTACTATATTCATTTATTAGCTCTAGTAATTTTCTGGTGGTATCTTTAGGGTTTTCTATATAGAGGATCATGTCATCTGCAAACAGTGAAGTTTTACTTCTTTTCCACTCTGGATTCCTTTTATTTCTTTGTCTTCTCTGATTGCCAAGGATAAAATGTCCAAAACTATGTTGAATAGTAGTGATGAGAGTGAGCACCCATGTCTTGTTACTCACTTTAGGGAAAATGTCTTCAATATTTCACCACTGGGGATAGTGTTTGCTGTGGGTTTATCATATATCACTTTTATTAAGTTGAGGCAAGTTCCTTATATGCCTGGTTTCTGGAGTTTTTTTTTTTAATCATAAATGAATGCTGAAGTTTGTCAAAGGCTTTCTATGCATCTATTGAGATAATCATATGTTTGTTATCTTTCAATTTGTTAATATGGTATATCATATTGATTGATTTGCAAATATTGAAGAACTTTTACATCCCTGCTATGAAGTCCACTTTTTCATGGTGTATGATCTTTTTATTTATTTTTTTTTTAATTTATTTATTTTTTAAATTACATTACTGCATTTGTTTTGCCATACATTGACATGTATTAGCCACAGGTGAACACACTCTCCCGATGCCGAAGCCCCCTCCCACCTCCCACCCCACACCATCTACCTGAATCATCCTCTGCACCAGCCCCATGCATCCTGCATCCTGCATTGAACATTGGCGCTTCGTTTCTTACAAGATAGTATATGTTTCAATGCCATTCTCCCAAACCATCCCACCCTTTCCCTCTCCCCCAGAGTCCAAAAGTCCGTTCTATACCTCTGTGTCTCTTTTGTTGTCTCACATATAGGGTCATCATTACTATCTTCTAAATTCCATATATATGTGTCAGTATACTGTATTGGTGTTTTTCTTTCTGGCTTACTTCACTCTGTATAATCGGTTCCAATTTCATCCATCTCATTAGAACTGAGTCAAATTTATTCTTTTTAAGGGCTGAGTAGTACTCCATTGTGTATATGTACCACAGCTTTCTTATCCATTCATCTGTTGATGGACATCTAGGTTGCTTCCATGTCCTGGC
>SJYG01000980.1:550340-586163 GCA_006410535.1 Litocranius walleri | reverse complement strand
GGCTTCACAGCTGAATTCTACCAAAAATTTCGAGAAGAGCTAACACCTATCTTACTGAAACTATTCCAGAAAATTGCAGAGGAAGGTAAACTTCCAAACTCATTCTATGAGGCCACCATCACCCTAATACCAAAACCTGACAAAGACACCACAAAAAAAGAAAACTACAGGCCAATATCACTGATGAACATAGATGCAAAAATCCTCAACAAAATCCTAGCAATCAGAATCCAGCAACACATTAAAAAGATCATACACCATGACCAAGTGGGCTTTATCCCAGGGATGCAAGGATTCTTCAATATCCGCAAGTCAATCAATGTAATTCATCACATTAACAAACTGAGAAATAAAAATCATATGATTATCTCAATAGATGCAGAAAAAGCCTTTGACAAAATTCAACATCCATTCATGATAAAAACTCTCCAGAAAGCAGGAATAGAAGGAACATACCTCAACATAATAAAAGCTATATATGACAAACCCACAGCTAACATTATCCTCAATGGTGAAAAACTGAAACCGTTTCCCCTAAAGTCAGGAACAAGACAAGGGTGTCCACTTTCACCACTACTCTTCAACATCGTACTGGAAGTTTTGGCCACAGCCATCAGAGCAGAAAAAGAAATACAAGGAATCCAAATTGGAAAAGAAGAAGTAAAACTCTCACTGTTTGCAGATGACATAATCCTCTACATAGAAAATCCTAAAGACTCCACCAGAAAACTACTAGAGCTAATCAGTGAATATAGTAAAGTTGCAGGATATAAAATCCACACTCAGAAATCCCTTGCATTCCTATACACTAACAATGAGAAAGTAGAAAAAGAAGTGTATGATCTTTTTAATATGCTGTTGCATTCTGTTCGCTAGAATTTTCTTGAGGATTTTTGCATCTATGTTCATCAGTGATATTGGCCTTCAGTTTTCCTTTTTTTGTGTGTCATGATTATTTATTTTCTTGTTAAGCTTATTCCAGATTTCATCAGAGAAAGTCCTTTCAAGAAGGCTGGTTTTCCCAGGTCCTTTTAATTTTCCGTGCACTACCTTACTTTCTGGTATAAGATAATCCAGGCTCTTCTTGAAATTTTCCTTTCCCAGATCTATAAGCAAACATTCCCACCAAGAGTTGGTTCCTTTTTGTGTTGAATATTATGTACAAAATAAGATGTGTGTCCCTAATGTGCTCATGACCATAGTTGTACCACTGCTTCTAAGTCTTCTCATTTAAGAGAACAAACATACATTCATTTCAGTTCAGTCACTGAGTCATGCCCGACTCCTTGCAACCACAAGGACTGTAGCAGGCCAGGCTTCCCTGTCCATCACAAATTCCCAGAGCTTACTCTGACTCATGCCCATATAGTATTCATGTTCACTCCAGTATTCTGGCCTAGAGAATTCCATGGATAGAGGAGACTGGCAGGCTACAGTCCATGGGGTTGCAAAAAGTCAGACAAGACTAGTGACTTTCATTTTCACTTTCACCCAAGTTTTAAGCCTTCAAGCTTTTCTCTCTTTCTTTTCTTTTCTTTTCTTTCTTTCTTTTTTTTTTTTACCAATTTATACCAGATAGAACTTCCAGTGCATTTTTAGTTTTATTTTGTTTTTGCTGCTGTTGTTGTTGTTTTTGTAAGAAAGTGAAAGTGAAGTCATTCAGGCATGTCCAACTCTTTGCAACCCCGTGGACTGTAGCCAACTAGGCTCCTCTCTTCATGGGATCAAACCTGGGTCTCCCACATTGCAAACAGATGCTTTAACCTCTAAGCCACCAGGGAAGCCCTTTTTTGTTAGAAGAATTGCTGAATACTAACAATCTTATTTCATTCCAAACATTACTAGAGAAAAATTCTATATTTCACCAATAATTATTTCTCTTAGCTTCAATTCTTCTTTAATTCCCTTTAGTAGATCCAAATTTTGTTCCTAGTTTCCTAAGATATTTTCTCTCCTTCAGCATTAAAAAACAAAACAAAACACAAAACAAACATTAGTTCAGTTCAGTTTAGTCGATCATTCATGTCCAACTCTTTGTGACTCCAAGGACTGTAGCAGGCAAGGCTTCCCTGTCCATCACCAATTCCCAGGGCTTGATTAAACTCCTGTCCATTGAGTTGGTGATATTATCCAAACTTCTTATCCTCTGTCATTCTTTTCTCCTCCCACCTTCAATCTTTCCCAGCATCAGAGTCTTTTCCAATGAGTCAGTTATTTGCGACAGAGGGACAAAGTATTGGAATTTCAACTTCAACATCAGTCCTTCCAATGAATAATCAGGACTAATTTCCTTTAGTATTGACAGGTTGGATCTCCTTGGTGTCTAAGGGACTCTCAAGAATCTTCTCCAACACCACAATTCAAAACCATTAGTTTTTCAGTGCTCAGCTTTCTTTATAGTCCAACACTCGCATCCATACATGACTACTGGAAAAACCATAGCTTAGACTAGATGGACCTTTGTTGGCAAAGAAATGACTCTGCTTTTTAATATGCTATTTATATTGGTCATAACTTTCCTTCCAAGAAGTAAGCATCTTTTAACTTCATGACTGCAGTCACTATCTGAGGTGATTTTGGAGCCTAGAAGTATAGTCTATCATTGTTTCCACTGTATACCAGTCTATTTGCCATGAAGTGATGGGACCAGATGGCATGATTTTATTTTTATGAACGTTGGATTTTAAGCCAACTTTTTCACTCTCCTTATTACTTTCATCAAGAAGCACTTTAGTTCTTCTGTGTTCTTGCTGTAAGGGTGGTGTCATCTGCATATCTGAGGTTATTGATATTTCTCCCGACAATCTTCATTCTAACTTGTGCTTCATCCAGTCCAGCATTTCTCATGATGTACTTTGCATACATATAAGTTAAATAAGCGGGGTGAGAATATAAAGCCTTGTCATACTCCTTTCCCAATTTGGAACCAGTCTGTTGTTCCAAGTCCAGTTTTAACTGTTGCTTTTTGAATCTGCATACAGATTTCTCAAGAGGCAGATCAGGTGATCTCATATTTCCATCTCTTTAAGAATTTTCCACAGTTTTTTGTGGTCCACACAGTCAAAAGCTTTTGCAAAGTCAATAAAGCAGAAGTAAGTGTTTTTCTGGAACTCTCATGCCTTTTTGATGATTCAACGGATGTTGATATTTCATCTCTGCTTCCTCTGCCTGTTCTAAATCCAGCTTGAACATCCGGAAGTTCACAGTTAACATACTATTGAATCATGGCTTGGAGAATTTTGAGCATTTCTTTGCTGGTGTGTGAGATGGGTGCAATTGTGCGGTAGTTTGAGCATTCTTTGGCATTGCCCTTCTTTGGGATTGGAATGAAAACTGACCTTTTCTAGTCCTGTCGCCACTGATGAGTTTTTCAAATTTGCTGGCATATTGAGTGCAGCATTTGCACAGCATTATCATTTAGGATCTGAAATAGCTCAACTGGAATTCCATCACCTCCACTAGCTTTGTTTGTAGTGATGCTTCCTAAGGCCCACTTGACTTCACATTCCAGGATGTCTGGCTCTAGGTGATTGATCATACTATCGTGGTTATCTAGATTGTGAAGATCTTTTTTGTACAGTTCTTCTGTGTATTCTTGTCACCTCTTCTTAATAGTTTCTCATTCTGTCAGATCCATACCATTTCGTCGTTTATGGAGCTCATCTTTGCATGAAAATTTTCCTTGGAATGTATAATTTTCTTATAAAGATCTCTAGTCTTTCCCATTCCATTGTTTTCCTCTATTTCTTTGCACTGGTCACTGAAGAAGACTTTCTTATATCTCCTTGCTATTCTTTGGAATTCTGCATTCAAATGGGTATATCTTTCCTTTTCTCCTTTACCTTTTATTCTTTTCATAGCTATTTGTAAGGCCTCCTTAGACAATCATTTTGCCTTTTTGAATTTCTGTTTTTTGAGGATTTTCTTGATCCCTGTCTCCTGTACAGTGTCACCAACCTCTATCCATAGTTCCTCAAGCACTCTGTCTATCAGATCTAATCCTTTAAATCTACTTGTCACTTCCACTGTATAATCATAAGGGATTTGATTTAAGTCATGCCCAAATGGTTTAATGGTTTTCTCTACTTTGTTCAACTTAAGTCTGAATTTGGCAATAAGGTTTTCATGATCTGAGCCACAGTTAGCTCCTGGTCTTGTTTTGCTCACTATATAGACCTTCTCCATCTTTGGTTGCAAAGAATATAATCAATCTGATTTCAGTGTTGACCATCTGGTGATGTCCATGTGTGGAGTCTTCTCTTGTGTTGTTGGAAGAGGATGTTTGCTATGACCAGTGTGTTTTTTGGCAAAATTCTTCATTCTGTATTCTAAGGCCAAGTTTGCCTGTTACTCCAGGTATTTGTTGTCTTCCTAGTTTTGCATTCCTGTCCCCTATAATGAAAAGGACATCTTTTTTGGGGGGTGTGAGTTCTAGAATATTTTGTAGGTCCTCAGAGAACCACTCAACTTCATCTTCTCTGACATTAGTGGTCGGGGCATCAACTTGGATTACTGTGATATTGAACGATATGCCTTGGAAATGAACAGAGATCATTCTGTCATTTTTGAGATTATATCCAAATACTGCATTTGGGACTTTTTTGCTGACTATCATAGCTACTCCTTTTCCTCTAAGGGATTCTTGCCCACAGTAGTAGATATAATGGCCATCTGAACCAAATTCACTCTTCCCAGTCCATTTAATTCTCTGATTCCTAAAATGTTGATGTTCACTCTTGTCATCTCCTCTTTGACCACTTCGTATTGTTCCTGATTCATGGGCCTAACATTCCAGATTCCTATGCAGTATTCTTCTTTACAGAACCAGACTTTACCTCCATCACTAGTCGCATCCACAACTTATAGACATTGCATTTTGTCAAATGTTTTGTTCTTCTATAGAGATAATTTAGCATGTACTTTTCACTTTTATTATGTTAATGTGTTAATTAACTTTAAATAGCTTTGATTAAGCTCTGATCCCGTAAGGTCTGATCAAAGGAGGCTGACAAGCACCCTCTTGCCCCTCCTAAGGACCTACCTGTTGCTGCTGCTGTCAGACAGCTATTGAAGCCAGGCCACATCCAGAACTTACAGTGGATGATCACTTTCTGATGGTAGACTGATGGAAAAGGAGTCAGGAGGGCCTGTTTCCTTTAGCATCTGTTCTGTGAAGTTTGTTAAATGTAAGGAAAGCTTAAAGTATTTTTTTCTTTGAAAGGCAAAATCTTATTTAACTCTTGTATTTTAGATTTACTTATATACAGAGTGTAGTGCTCAGTTTTAGTTTTCATATTGTTTAAATATTAAAAGACTCTTATAACCTTATTCTTTTTTTCTCCTGCTTAAAAAAAAATCATATAAAAATTGTTTTGTTTTAAAACTTTATCATAATTTTTTACATTTTTATAAGCTCTAATTTATAACAATGAATGAATCTATTATATATTATTGTATTTTAGTTGCTAATATTTTCTTAAGGATTTCTAAACCTATATATATATTTAGAGATTACTTTACCTTCTTCAGAAATGGTATGGACCTAACAGAAGCAGACAATATTAATAAGAGGTGACAAGAATACACAAAAGAACTATACCAAAAAGATCTTAATGAATCAGATAGCTACAAAGGTGTGATCACTCACCTAGAGCCAGACATCCTGGAGTAGAAAGTCAGGTGGACCTTAGGAAGCAAGTGGAGGTAATGGAGTTCCAGTTGAGATATTTCAAACACCCAAAGATGATGCTATTAAAGTGCCTCACTCAATATGCCAGCAAATTTGGAAAACTCAGCAATGGCCACAGGACTGGGAGAGGTCAGTTTTCTTTCCAATCCCAAAGAAAGGCAATGCCAAAGAATGTTCAGACTACCATGCAATTACATATCTTATATGCTAACAAACTAATTCTCAAAATTCTCCCAGTTAGGCTTCAACAGTACATAAACTGAGAACTTTCAGTTGTTCAAGCTGGATTTAGGAAAGGCAGAGACATCAGAGATCAAAATGCCAACATCCTTTGGATCATAGGAAAAGCAAGAGAATTTCAGAAAACAACAACAACAACTGTATTTCTGCTTCATTGACTCTGCTAAAGCCTTTTACTGAGATGAATGGATAAGAAAGCTGTGATACATATACACAGTTGAGTACTATGTAGTCATTAAAAAGAATACATTTGAATCAGTTCTAATGAGGTGGATGAAACTGGAGCCTCTTATACAGAGTGAAGTAAGCCAGAAAGAAAAATATCAATACAGTACACAAAATGTGGAAAGTTCTTTAAGAGGTGGGAATACCAGACCTCTTTATCTGCCTCTTGAGAAACTGTTGCAAATCAAGAAACATCAGGAACATTGTTCCATGTTCCTAACACGGAACAACAGACTGATCAAAAATTGATAAAACAGCATGTCAAGGCTGTATATAGTCACCTTGCTTATTTAACTTATCTGCAGAGTACATCATATGAAATGCCTGGCTGGATGAAGCACAAGCTGGAGTCAAGATTGCTGGGAGAAATATCAATAACCTCAGATATGCAGATGACATCACATTTATGGCAGAAAGTGAAAGGGAACTAAGAGCTTCTTAATGAAAATAAGGATGAGAGTGGAAAAACTGGTTTAAAACTCAACATTCAGAAAACTAAGATCATGGCATCTGGTCCAATCACTTCATGGCAGATAGATAGGAAAACAATGGAAACAGTGTCAGACTTTATTTTCTTAAGCTCCCAAACCACCTCAGATTGTGACAGTAGCAATGAAATTCTAAGACACTTGCTCCTTGGAAGAAAAACTATGACAAACCTACAACATAGCAAAAAGCAATGACATTACTTAGAAAAGATTCATATAATCAAAGCTATGGTTTTTCATATAAAGACATGAGAGCTGGACCATAAGGATGCCTGAGCACCGAAAAGCTGAAGCTCTCAATCTGGTATTGGGGAAGACTCTTAGAATTCCTTGGACTGCAAGGAGATAGATTCAATCAATCCTAAAGAAAATCAACCAGAATATTTACTGGAGGAACTGATGCTTAAGCTCAAGCACCAATACCCAAT
Source organism: Litocranius walleri (assembly GCA_006410535.1). Lineage (NCBI taxonomy): Eukaryota > Metazoa > Chordata > Mammalia > Artiodactyla > Bovidae > Litocranius > Litocranius walleri. Next base: position 579,093 of record SJYG01000980.1, on the reverse strand, counting down.
GATGTGAGTTTGAACAAACCCAAGAGATAGTGAAAGACAGGAAGCCTGGCATGGTGGTCAATGGGGTCACAAAAATTGGACATGACTGAGAGACAACAACTACAGAATACTCAAAACTAGTCAAGATCCTATCAGAAAACATCAGACTAAGGAAAATGTTCTCACTCATTATTATACTAGAATACATGTTGAGAATTTTCTTTGACAAATGTTTACATAATTATATATCATTGTTGTTCAGTCCCTTAGTTATGAGCAACTCTTTCAGAACCCATGGATGGTATCATGTCAGGCTTTCTGTCCTTCCTTATCTCATGGATTTGGCACAAATTCATGTCCATTGAGTTTGTGATATTATCTAACCATCTCATCCTCTGCTGCATCCTTCTTTTTTCCTTTTAATATTTCTCAGCATGAGGACATTTTCCAATGCATTGAGTCTTCTAATCAGGTGGCCAAAATATTGGAGCTTCTGCTTCAGCATCAATCCTTCCAAGAACATTAGGAGTTGATTTCCTCTAGAATTGACTTATTTTATCTCATCACAGTCCAAGGTACTCTCAAGAGTCTTCTCCAGCACCACAACTCAAAAGTATCAGTTCTTTGGTGCTCAGCCTTCTTTATGGTCCAACTCACATTCATACATGACCTTGGAAAAACCGTAGCTTTGACCATCAGGATGTTGTCAATAAATTGATGTCTGTGTTTTTCAATACACTGTCTAGGTTTCATGTAGCTGTAGCTTTCCTTCCAATGAGCAAGTGTATTTTGATTTCATGACTGCATTCACTGTCTGCAATGGTTTCTGAGCCCAAGAAAATAAAATATGTCACTGTTTCACTTTTCCCCTCCTATTTTCCCTGAGGTGATGAGATCAGATGCTGTGATCTTAGTTTTTTAAGTGCTGAGTTTTAAGCCAGCTTTTTCATTGTCCTCTTTCACCCTCATCAAAATGTTTTTCAGTTCCTCTTCATTTTCTGCCATTAGAATGGTATCATCTACATATCAGAGATAGTTGATATTTTTCACAGAAATTTTGATTCCAATTTGTAATTCTTGCAGCCTGGCATTTCACATGAGGTACTCTGCACATAAATTAAGTAAACAGGGTGACAAGACATAATCCTTTTCCAATTTTGAACCAGTTCATTATTCCGTGTTCAGTTCTACCTGTTTCTTCTTGACCTTGACATAGCTTTCTCAGGAGACAGATAAGGTATTCCCATGTCTAAGAATTTTCCAGTTTGTTGTAATACACGTGAAGACTGATTTCATCAATGAAGCAGATGTTTTCTGAAATTTTTTTGCTTTCTCTATGATCCAAATAATATTGGCAGTTTGGTCTTTGTTCCTCTGTGTTTTCTAAATCTAGCTTGTACATCTGGTAGTTCTAGGTTCACATACTACTGAAGATTTTTGAGCAAAACCTTGATAACATGTTAAATGAGTGCAGCTCTATGACGGTTTAAACATTCTTTAGCATTGTCCTTTTTGAGACTGAAATGAAAACTGACCTTTTCCAGTCCTGTGGCCGTTGATGAGTCATCCAAACTTGCTGACATATAGCGTGCTGTACTGTTACAGTATAATCTTTTAGGATTAGAATTAGTTTAGCTAGAATTTCATCACCTCTACTAACTTTGCTTGCAGTAATGCTTCCTAAGGCCAACTTGACTTCACACTGCAGGATGTCAGGCTCTAGGTGAATGGTCACAACATTGAGATTATCTGAATCACTCACACTTTTTTCATGTAGTTCTTTTGTGTATTCTTGACAGTTCTTCCTAACCTTTTCTTCTGTTTTGTTGTTAAAATTTCTATCCTTTATTGTACCCATCCTTACATAAAATATTTCCTTGATCTCTCCAATTTTCTTGAAGAGATCTCTAGTCTTTCCCATTCTATTGTTTTCCTCTATTCTTGCACATTATGTTCTTTATACAGTCTTTTTATCTATACTTGTTATTCTCTAGATCTCGGTATTTAGTTGGGTATTTTGTCCCCTTTCTCCCTTCCTTTTGCTTCTCTTCTTTTCTCAGCTATTTGTAAGACTTCCTCAGAAAACCTCTTTTCCTTCTTGCACATATTTTACTTTGGGGTAATTTTGGTCACTGCATTCTCTACAATGTTATGAACCTCTGTCCATATTTTTTCAAGTACTCTGTCTACTACATCTAATCCTTTGAATCACAAGGATTTGATTTAGGCCATACATGAATGGCTTATTGTTTTTCCTTACTTTCTTCATTTTAAACCTGAATTTTGCAATCTGAGCCACAATCAACTACAGATCTTGCTTCTGATAACTATAAAGATTCTCCATTTTTGTCTGTAAACAATATAATCAGTTTCAAGTGTTGACCATCTGTTAATGTCCATGTATAGAACCATCTGTTATATTGTTGAAAGAGGATGTTAGCTATGAACAGTGTGTTCTCTTGACAAAACTGTTAGCCTTTGCCCTGCTTCATTTTGTATTCCATGGCCAAATTTGCTTGTTACTCCAGGTATCTCTTGACTTATTGCTTTTTCATTTCAATCCCTTATGGGAATCAGAAAAAAGAGATATTTTTTTGTTAGTTCTAGAAAGTCTTGTAGGTCTTCAATGTAGGTCAACTTCAGTTTCTTTGGGATTAATGATGGGCCATATACTTGGATTACTGTAAAATTGAATGATTTGCCTTGGAAATAAGCCTAGATCATTCTGTCATTTTTAAGATAGTACCCAAGTGCTGAATTTGGACTTTTTATTAACTATTATGACTAACATTTTCTCTAAGTGATTCTTGCCCACAATAGTACATATAATGGTCATCTGAATTAAATTTATCCATTCCTATCTATTTTAGTTCAGTGATTCCTAAGATGTTGATGTTCATGCTTGCAATCTCCTGCTTGACCACTTCCAATTTATCTTGATTCATAGACTAACAGATTCCTATGCAATATTGTTCTTTACAACATTGGACTTTACTTTTACCAGCAGTTGTTGTTATAGAATTACCCAGTTGTGTCAGATTCTTCACGGCCCCATGGATCACATGCCAGGCCTCCCTATCCCTCACCATGTCCTAGAGTTTGTCCAAGTTATCTTCATTGCATCAGTGATGTAATCCAGCCATCTTATCCTCTGCTTTCTCATCCAGCACTCTTCTCCTACTTTCAATCTTTCCCAGCATTAGGGTCTTTTCCAATAAGTCATATCAGATGACCAAAATATTGTTTCTTCAATTTCAGCATCAGTCCTTCCAATGACTATTCAGGATTGGCTTCCTTTAAGATTGATTGGTTTGATCTCCTTGCTGTCCAAGGGACTCTCAAAACTTTTATCCAGTGCCACATTTTGAAGGAATCAATTCTTCAGGACTTTGCCTTCTTTTCGGTCCAGCTCTCACAACTGTATATGACTACTAAAAAGGCCATAGTCTAGACTGTATGGACCTTTGTCAGTAAAGTGATGTCTTTGCTTTTTAACACACTGTCTAGGTTTGTTATAGCGTTCCTGCCAAGAAGTAATTGTCTTCTAATATCATGGCTGCAGTCACCATCTGCAGTGATATTGTAGCCCAAGAAGAAGAAATCACTCACAGCTTCCACCTTTTACCCTTTCATTTGCCAATGATGGGGTCAGATGCCATTATCTTTTTTAAAAAATATGTAGTTTTAAGCCAACTTTTTCCCTCTCCTCCTTCACCCTCATCAAGAGGTTCTTTAGTTCCTCTTCACTTTCTGCCATCCACATATCTAAGGTTGTTGATGTTTCTCCTGCCAATCCTGATTCCAGCTTGTAACTCACCCATCCCAGTATTTCTCATGATGTGATCAGCATATAAATTAAAGAGTGACAGTAAACAGCTTTGATGTACTTGTTTCTCAATTCTGAGCCAGACACATCCACAACTGAGCATCATTTTTAGTTTGACCTAGCATCTTCATTTTTTTGTGAAATTATTAATTGCTTTCAACTCTTCCCCAGTAGCATATTGGACACCTTCCAACCTGGGAGGCTCACTTTCCTCATATCTTTTTGCCTTTTCTTACTGGTCATGGGGTTCCTAGGACAAGAATACTGAAATGGGTTGCCATTCCCTCCTCCAGTGAACCACACCATGTTTTATCAGCACTCTTCACTATGACCCATTCTTCTTGGGTGGCATTGCACAACATGTTTCATAGCTTCATTGAGTTATACAAGCCCCTTCACCATGACAACATTTTGATCCGTGAAGGGGATATTATAATCTATGTAATACAATTGTCAGTAAATTGTATGAAGAGAAAATTTAAGACACCTGGAAGGACTCTATGAAATTATCTAATCCAACTTATGTATTGTTAGTGCAAAGACAAAAATTAAGTCCTTTGATATTCAGCCCAGGTGCTTTCCCACTGTACCATCCTACCTTTGCTTTTTGCTTTGCATAATGCTATATATGATTATATACATGTATATATATTTATGAATCTGCTTAAATATCGTTCTGGCAATATTTTGTCAAAACAGAATTATTTCAATACATTGTTCTTTTCACTTTGAAACATACTCCCTCACTGCTGGTTTATTTTCTCATTTTTTTTCTGAATGTGTGGTTTTATTATGTTGTAGCTACTCCCCAAAGACTATGTCTTTGATAGCACAGAAGTAAATTCCATCATGCTGGAAATAATGATTTTTGTGGTTTGAGTTATATACATGAATATTTTTTATCATAGTTAGGCTTTGAATTAAAACCAATGTTTCTAATCAGACACAAATTAAAAACATAAAACTATTAAAGCAGCTAAATTAATGCTGGAGATTTGCCTACTGTACCATTAGATTATCTTTTTGGATTCACTAATTTTGTGGTTCAGAACCAGAAATAAATAAATAAATAGACATATAAGTGGATTACCACATGAATGAGATAAAGCCTAAGAATTTGTTTGAATTTCCAAGCTTAACATGGTGAATCTTACTTAAGATTTCATAAGATACACAGACATGACAGATGCTTCTATTTTTCAACAAGGACATGATGACACTCTTTGACCAAATATAGCTGTGTTTATATAGCTTATGCTGACATTTTGGATCGTCAATCATTTTGGAACAAAGGCTGAAGAAAGTGTTCAAATGACCATTTTCAAAAATCCACCACCAAGTACTGAGAGTGTTATAAATATTTTTTTTATGAACCAAGTGAGTTTTAAAGTGAAAAAATATTACCTATGGTAATCTGGGGTATAAATAAATAAAATGAGAGTTTACTTGTCTTAAACAATTATATAAGGTGCCAGTTACACACATGTGCACACACACACACAGTTTTTAAAATGGCACTGTACGGAGAAAGAGATGTACATTTCCCAGAGGTTAGACTATGTGCAAAAGTACAGACAAGGTGAGTAGAAAGGGTGATTAGGGTTAGCATCCATGTAAGGATTTAGAATAGGGATTGACAAACTTTTTATGTATAGGTCTAGACAGTAAATATTTTAAGCTGTTTGGTTTTTGAAAATGCTCAACCCTTACATTATAATGCAGAAATAGCCACAGATAATGCACGAACAAATTTATTAACTACACTACAAAAAAACTTTATTTACAAAACATGCTGTGGACCTGGTTTGCCTTATGAGCCTAGTTTGTGGGACCTCCTTGATAAATAGTCTAAGAGCCAGAGGACTTTAGGTGAGAACATGTGAATTCAAATCAATCATATTTAAGTTTTTTTTTTTTTTAAGCTGAGCGAAACACATTGTGTGCATGCGTGCTAAGTTGCTTTAGTTGTGTCCAATTCTTTGAGACCCTATGAACTGTAGCCCTCCAGACTCCTCTGTCCATGGGATTTTCCAAGCAAGAATGCTAGAATGGAATGCTCTGCCTTCCTTCAGGGAATCTTACCAACCTAGGGAATGAACCTGCATTTTTTGTGTCTCCTGCATTGACAGGCAGCTTCTTTACCACCAGCACCACCTGGGAAACAGAAGCCAAATACATTATATTTCTAAATTTCCCATTTTAGTTTATTGCAGTATAATCAGTTAAGGGACAGAATTGCTACAAAGATAAAACAAATCAAAATAGACATCTTAGTTAGCAATAACCATATAGTGCATAATTTATAAAAATCCATCCTGTCACATGCCCACCCCCAACTGAAATGTGAAATAATGGAAATGAAAAGTGTAAATTCATGAGGGAAAAAAAAATGGTAGGAGAAAAGATGCCAGCGACAAGAAAAATCAACACAGAAAAAAATTTAATTTGGAACGCTGGAATTTGAGTAGCAACGTGTTTATTATTATTAAAAAGCTGAAAATTAAGTATCTACAGGAGTAGGGCTAAGAAGGAAGCTGATTTGTGTTCCCAAAAATGTCAGAAATTTTTGAGAATTGATGGTACATCCAAAGGTGAGGAAACTGACAAAGTGATGCTAAACATGGAAAAATTGATACTTGGGGCATTTAAATTGCTATATCCCACACACCACCTAGCTGAGGTTTCCTTCTCTGCCCCTTCTGTATGAAACAGATGGGAAATTTAATCTCTAAACATGTCGATGCCGAGGCTTTGAGTTTAGGGACCTTAAGCTGACTTAAGATGGGTATTTAGTCTTACTGAATACAAAGAAGTTTAAATAAGATCTGTATTCTGAATGATGATTGCTCCTCAACTGCTCCAAAATTCACCAGAATATTGACAACTTTCTGCTTTTTAAGGCTAGTAAAAATTGATTGATGATCTAAGGAAAAAAAAAACAAACATCTTTGCATGTTGATATGATAAGGCCAGATAATCACCTCATCACCATTTCAGTCAACTCAAAAGCTGACACTCAACTTTTTATTGTCTCACTTTAAAAATGAACAGTGAAAATTACCAGATATTTGAAAACCAACTGTACCATGAATGACAGAAACAAAAACAAATGAACATACTAAAGAAATTTAGAGAAAGAGAGACCATGCAAAAACAGAGGAAAAGCTTCAGAATGTCTAATTATATCATCAGAGAGATAAAGTAGCTTTACCAAAGTAGCTTTACCAAACAAGTAAAGAATACTATTAAAAAAAGTAATATCCAGAGAACAAAAAAGAAAGGGAAATAAAATGTGACAGCAGAAATTTAAAAATTAAACATAATGATTGAAGCACATATTGAAAATGATTCTGGAGCAGTGCATCTCAAATTTTAGTGTACATACATATCATTTAGAGAAATTGGCAAAATGAAAATTGTGATTTATATTTCTGGTGTTAGACCTGAGATTGTTCATTCTGAATAGGCTTTCAGATGATGTTGCTGTTGCCAGTTTCATTCTTTGAATAACAAGACATTCTAGTACATAAGGTAAACAAAGAGATGAGAAAATAAAAAGCAAATAAGAAATTAGCACCCAGGGGATTTCATATGTGTCCAAAGGCAGAGATAGAAAGAGATAGAAAGAAGAAATTGGATGGGAAATAAACAAATGAAAATTTTCCCAGAAAATGAGTTTCTAAATTAAAAAGACTACTACTAAGTGTCCAGCACATTAAGTGAAAAATTATCTATATCACCACATAGTAAGAAAATTTCAGAATATCAGGTAATGTAAAAAATATCATAAAAACTTCCAGAATACAATCAATCATACACAGCTCACCAATGCCCCCAGACACATATGCTTACATACATACTCATACACATGCACAGACACACACCCCTTATAGTAAATATTCAAAATTTATATAGCCACGTAGAAGATATTATAATATTACAGTCAATTTTCCAAATCTAGATCTTAATACCCAGCTTGACACACAATCTAGAATGAGCAAAAAATAAACATGAATTCATATAGGCATAGTATGCAAGTATAGATACTTTGTAGTGAAGAATTTTTAAAAGGCTAATGTATTCATTCTCAGATGGAAATGTACCATTGAAAATGACACAAGCCTCCTGAGATCCACAAAGCTGGGAATCTTACAAAAGAGAGAGGCAAAAGGGGTTTCTATATCGCAGGTAAAGTCAAAGTTGACAGTTGTTTGGCAGGTCTATATAATAACTAGTAAAGACTGAAGCAGAGAAGACAAATAGGCATTTCTAAGGGTCACTGGGTTAAAGGTGTCAGAGAGAGTCTCAGGCTGGGTCCAGCAAATGAATAGAAAATGCTAACTGACTCACTAGGGGAGAAGCACTTTAAGTCAACCTAAATTAAAATGAATACTTTAAGAAAAAATGAGAGACCCTTAGTGGTAAGATATCCAAAGAACTCATGCTTACTGCATGCTGCTAAGTCACTTCAGTCGTGTCTGACTCTGTGACCCCATTGACAGCAGAAATTTAAAAATTAAACATAATGATTGAAGCACATATTGAAAATGATTCTGGAGCAGTGCATCTCAAATTTTAGTGTACATACATATCATTTAGAGAAATTGGCAAAATGAAAATTGTGATTTATATTTCTGGTGTTAGACCTGAGATTGTTCATTCTGAATAGGCTTTCAGATGATGTTGCTGTTGCCAGTTTCATTCTTTGAATAACAAGACATTCTAGTACATAAGGTAAACAAAGAGATGAGAAAATAAAAAGCAAATAAGAAATTAGCACCCAGGGGATTTCATATGTGTCCAAAGGCAGAGATAGAAAGAGATAGAAAGAAGAAATTGGATGGGAAATAAACAAATGAAAATTTTCCCAGAAAATGAGTTTCTAAATTAAAAAGACTACTACTAAGTGTCCAGCACATTAAGTGAAAAATTATCTATATCACCACATAGTAAGAAAATTTCAGAATATCAGGTAATGTAAAAAATATCATAAAAACTTCCAGAATACAATCAATCATACACAGCTCACCAATGCCCCCAGACACATATGCTTACATACATACTCATACACATGCACAGACACACACCCCTTATAGTAAATATTCAAAATTTATATAGCCACGTAGAAGATATTATAATATTACAGTCAATTTTCCAAATCTAGATCTTAATACCCAGCTTGACACACAATCTAGAATGAGCAAAAAATAAACATGAATTCATATAGGCATAGTATGCAAGTATAGATACTTTGTAGTGAAGAATTTTTAAAAGGCTAATGTATTCATTCTCAGATGGAAATGTACCATTGAAAATGACACAAGCCTCCTGAGATCCACAAAGCTGGGAATCTTACAAAAGAGAGAGGCAAAAGGGGTTTCTATATCGCAGGTAAAGTCAAAGTTGACAGTTGTTTGGCAGGTCTATATAATAACTAGTAAAGACTGAAGCAGAGAAGACAAATAGGCATTTCTAAGGGTCACTGGGTTAAAGGTGTCAGAGAGAGTCTCAGGCTGGGTCCAGCAAATGAATAGAAAATGCTAACTGACTCACTAGGGGAGAAGCACTTTAAGTCAACCTAAATTAAAATGAATACTTTAAGAAAAAATGAGAGACCCTTAGTGGTAAGATATCCAAAGAACTCATGCTTACTGCATGCTGCTAAGTCACTTCAGTCGTGTCTGACTCTGTGACCCCATAGATGGCAGCCCACCAGGCTCCGCCATCCCTGGGATTCTCCAGGCAAGAACACTGGAGTGAGTTGTCATTTCCTTCTCCAATGCATGAAAGTGAAAACTGAAAGTGAAGCCACTCAGTCATGTCCGACCCTCAGTGACCCCATGGACTGCAGCCTTCCAGGCTGCTCTGTCCATAGGATTTTCCAGGCAAGCGTACTGAAGTGGGGTGCCATTGCCTTCTCCGGCTTACTGCATAGGAATATCTATTTCAATAACTAAAATGAGAGCGTTAGTAGGAAAAAAAAAATGACAGAAGGATGTTTTAATGTCCCAAAGATCCCAGAGAAACTGGAAACCTGACTTAGCCTTACAGAGTAGCTTTAACTATTTGTGAGAAAAAAAAAATAAAAATAAAGGTTATTTCTCATTCCATTTTACAACCCTGGCTTGTTTCATGTAAAAGCTACAGTAGAATTTCTGTGTGCTACAGAGTGTTACAAATAGGATGAAACTGCTCATACATGCCATTTTGAGGTCACTGGACAGAAATTAGAAGCATGGCGGAATCAGTGGAAGAGAATGAGGTGACATCTATTTGATGACAGGGTTTGTAGGAACTGTTGCCCACTTCTTAAGAGAGTTAGATTACTTTTACTATCTGTATTTTTGAAAATTATTCAAATCAAGGAACCAGAATTGCAATAGGGTTACATCATCCCTAGTGGCTCAGATGGTAAAGTGTCTGCCTGCAGTGTGGGAGACCCCGGGGTTGGGAAGATCCCCTGGAGAAGGAAATGGCAACCCACTCCAGTATTCTTGCCTGGAAAATTTCATGGACGGAAGAGACTGGTAGGCTACAGTCCATGGGGTCATAAAGAGTCAGACATGACTGAGTGACTTCACTTTAAACTTTACTATACACTAACCTCAAAAGGAGCCTCCATTATCACTCTTTGCTCCTGAAACAATGGACATAAATTTAAAGCAAATTGAAAAGGACAACAACACATTTTTATAAATTAGGCAACCAATGTGGAGACTCAGGACTACAACAGGAGGCAGTCCAGTGGTTAAGAGTTCACACTTCAAATTCAGTGGGTATGAGTTTGATACCTGACCAGGGAATTAAGATCTCACATGCTTCACAGTGTGGTCAAATAAACAAATAAGAGACCCAGTGATAAAGTACAAGTTAGAGATATTTTGTGGGGTTAGGGGTGTTTTGAGCTTCCCAGGTGGCACTAGTGGTAAACAACCCACCTGCCAATGCAGAAGACATAAAAGACTCAGGTTCAGTTCCTGGGTTCAGCAGATCTCCTGGAGAAGGGCAATACAACCCACTCCAATAATCTTGCCTGGAGAATCCCATCGGCAGAGGAGCCTGGCAGGCTACAGTTCATAGAGTCACAAAAAGTCAGAAACAACTGAAGCGACTTAGCACATGCACAGGGGTGTTTTAGCCACAGTGGGTGCTAGAGGTAAGTAAGAAATTCTTACTTGGGGACATGGCTAGACTTCAAGATTGTTGTCAAGGTGATAATCTTTTTTTACTTCTCTTTATGCCATTTTCTGTATTAATAGATGAAGGCCTACAAATAAGTTTGTGTAACTGATATTTGGTCAAGATAAAAAAATTATGTATGTATGTATGTGGGGCTTCCCTGATGACTCATCATATGTTATTTTTTATGAAATTTTGTGTCAAAATAATGTATAATATCTAATATTCCATTAATATTGTATATTTATACCTGTATCTATAAATTTTTAAAAATCCTAAAGAAGCCTGAAGATCAAACCAGTCAGTCCTAAAGGGAATCAATTCTGAATATTCATTGGAAGGACTGATGCTGAAACTGAAGAGCTGAATAACAGAAAAAGGGCATAACAGAGGAGGAGATGGTTGAATGGCATTACTGACTCAACAGGCATGAGTTCCAGCAAACTCCAGGATTTGGTGATGCACAGGGAAGGAAGCCTGGACTGCTCGAGTCCATGGAGTTGCAAAGAGTCAGACACGACTGAGCTGCTGAACTGAACTGATAGTAGCCTGAGATTTTATACTGATCAGTAATGTTGATATCAGTTGAAATATAAAAGAGTAGAAAGATACATAATAGTAAACAGTCTAATGAATGAATGAAATAAAACTGACACATGATTACATAAATGCTGTACTTAAACATTGATATCATGCACAAAAGTGTTTCAAATAAGATTTTACTTTAAAAGGATCTATTCTGTGCCTGGCCCACATTTTTATAAGTTTTCTATACATACTTATTTGCTATAATTTAGGAAGAAATATATATACATATATCAGCAAGTGTTAAAAAGAAGCAATATGATAAAAATAATTAATGATTATAAAGGGCTTTATGAAGTCTTGTATCCCATGCCCTGCTTCCATGGAGGCCCCCGCTTTTCAGACCCAACTTCCTTTCCATTCACAGGAGAGTCATTCAGTAGAACTTTAAAAAGCCCGGATAGAGCCCTTGTTGTCTCTCCTCTGGGATACTTAGGACTCTCTCCCTGTGAATATAATCCCAACATCTCCCAAATGTGACCCCCTTTGGGGGGGGTGTGTCAATGTTTTAGGAAAGCTTTGCCTTGTGCAGGACGTTGATTTTCATCAATTTTCATGGAGCTTATGTAAGCAAAATGAGATATTTTTATTGCTGTTGTTCAGTTCCTCAGTTATGTCTGACTCTTCATGATCCCATGAACTGCAGCACACCAGGTTCCCTGTCCTTCACTATGGCCTAGAGTTCACGCAAACTCATGTCACTTAGGTTGGTGATGCCATTCAACTATCTCATCCTCTGTCATCCATTTTTCTTTCTGCCCTCAATCTTTCTCAACAGTGAGACAGCTCTTCACATCAGGTGGCCAAAGTATTGACATTTCAGGTTCAGCATCAGTCCTTCCAGTGAATATTCAGGGTTGACTTCCCTTAGGATTGACTGGTTTGATTTCCTTGCAATCCAAGAGACTCTTCAGACTCATCTCCAGCACCACATTTTGGAAGCATCAATATTCAGTTCTCAGCTTTCTTTATAGTCCAATTTTCACAACTGTACATAGATACTAGAAAAAAAAAAAAACAACATAGCTTTGACTATATGTATCTGTTGGCAAAGTGATGTCTCTGCTTTTTAATACACTGTCTAGGTTTGTCATAGCTTTTCCTCCAAGGGGTAAGTCTTTTAATTTAGTGGCTGCAGTCACAGGCTGCAATGATTTTGGAGTCCAAGAAAATAAAATCTGCCACCATTTTCACTCTTTCCCCAACTATTTGTCATGAAGTGATGGAACCAGACTGCATCATCTTAGTTTACTAAATGTTGATTTTTAAGCCAGCTTTTTCACTATCCTTTTTAACGCTCATCAAGAGACTCTTTAGTTACTCTTCACTATCTACCAGAAGTGTGTTGTCATCTGCATATTTGAAATTGTTAATATTACTCCTGGAAATCTTTATTCTAGCTTGAGCTCCATCCAGCCTGGCATTTGGCATGATGTACTCTGCATATAAGTTAAATAAACAGGGTGACAATATACTCCTTTCCACATCTGGAACCAGTCTGTTGTTCCATGTCCAGTTCTAAGTGTTACTTCTCCTACATACAGGTTTCTCAGGACACAGATAAGGTGGTCTGTTATTTCCATCTCTTTAAGAATTTTCCAGTTTGTTGTGATCCACACAATCAAAGACTTCATCATCACCAATTAAGTAGAAGTAGATATATCACCAATTTCCTTGCTTTCTCTATATTCCAAAAAATGCTGGCAACTTGATCTCTGGTTCCTCTTCCTTTTCTAAATCCAACTTGTACATCTGAAAATTCTTAGTTCATGTGCTGTTGAAGCCTAACTCGTAGGATTTTGAGATTTTCTTTGCTAGCATGTGAAATGATTACAACTATATGGTAGTTTGAACATCCTTTGGCATTGCCATTTGGGGGAATGTAATGATAACTGGCCTTTACCAGTCTGTGGCCACTGCTGAGTTTTCCAAATTTGCTGGCATAATGAGTGAAGCAATGTCACAGCATCATCCTTTAGGATCTGAAATAGCTCAACTCGAATTTCATCACCTCCACTATCTTTGTTCATAATGATGCTTCCTAAGGCCCACTTGACTTCACACTCCAAGATGTCTGGCTCTAGGTGAATGACCACACCATCATGATTGTCCAGGTCATTAAGAGCCTTTTGGTGTAGTTCTCAGTATTCTTGCCACCTCTTCTTAATCTGTTCTGCTTCTGTTAGGTCATTTCCTTTTCTTTCCTTATTGTGCCCATCTTTGCATCAAATATTTCCTCAGTATCTCTGATTTTCTTGAAGATATATATAGTCTTTTTCATTCTATTTTTCCCTCTATTTTTTTTGCATTGTTCATATAAGAAAGCTTTCTTTTCTCCCCTTGCTAGTTTCTGGAAATCCACATTCAGCTGTGTTTCTCTTTCTCTTTTAACTTTTGCTTCTCTTCTTTTCTCAGTATTTGTAAGGCCTCTTCAGACAATCACTTTGCTTTCTTACATGTGTTTTTCTTGGGCATGACTTTGTCAATGCCTCCTGTACAATGTTATGAACCTCCATCCATAGTTCTTCAGGCACTCTGTCTATTAGATCTAATTTCTTGAATATATTTTTCACTTCCATTGTATACTCATATCGGATTTGATTTAAGTCATACCTGATTGGCCCAGTGGTGTCCCCTACTTTCTACAATTTAAGTCTGATGTTTGCAATTAGGAGTTCATAAGCTGAGCTACAGTCAGCTCCAGGCCTTGTTTTTGCTGAATCTTTGAAGCTTCTCCATCTTCAGCTGCAAAGAATATAATCAATATGATTTTGGTGGCGATTATCTGGTGATGTTCATGTGTAAACTCATCTCTTGTGTCATTGGAAGAGAGCATTTGCTAGGAACAGTGTGTTCTATTGGCAAAACCCTGTTTGCTTTTGCTCCACTTCATTTTATACTCAAAGACCAAACTTGCCTGTTGCCCCAGGTATCTCTTGACTTGGAATTTCATTCCAATAGTGAAGTGAAGTGAAGTGAAGTTGCTCAGTCATGTCCAACTCTTTGTGACCTCATGGTGAAAAGGACATCTTTTTTTGATCTTGTTATTTGTTCTAGAAAATCTTGTAGTTTTTCATAGAATGGTTCAACTTCAGTTTCTTTGGCATTAGTGGTTGGGGCATAGACTGGATTACTATGGTGTTGAATGCTTTTCCTTGGAAACAAACCTAGATCATTTTGTCATTAGACTGCATTCCAGTACTGCATTTCTGACTCTTTTGTTGGCTATAAGGGCATCTATTTCTTTGAAAGGATTATTGCCCACAGTAGCAGATATAATAATCATCTGAATTAATTTGCCAATCCCTTACATTTTAGTTCACTGATTCTTAAAATGTTGATGTTCACTCACCATCTCCCGCTTGACCACTCCCAATTTACCTTGATTCATGGACATAACATTCCAGGTCTATGCAATATTGTTCTTTACAGCATTTAACTTTGCTTTCACCACCAGGCCCAACCACAACTGAGCATAGTTTCTGCTTTGGCTCAGCCTCTTCTTTCTTTCTGGAGTGTTTCTCTCTTCTACTCCAGTGGCATATGGGACACCTACAGACCTGGATAGCTTATTTCCAAGTCTCTCTCTCTCTTTTTTTTTTTTTTTTAGTTTTTCATAGTGTTCATAGTGTTTTCAAGAATATTGAAGTGGTTTGCCATTCCCTTCTCCAGTGGTCCACGTTTTATCAGCAATCTGCACCATGACCCATCTCTTCTCACTGGCCCTGCACAGTGTGGATCATAGCTTCATTCAGTTACACAAAGCCATAATCCATGTGATTATTTTGGTTAGCCTTCTGCAACGTGGTTTTCATTCTAGAGGCTGTGGGATTATAGTTCTTAATTTTTCTGTCTGCCTACTGGTGAATGAGGATAAGAGATCTTTCGAAAAGCTTGTAAAGTATCTCTTAGGTTGACTACTAATGAAAATATACAACAGTCTCCTTAGTATTGCCTAGACTCAGAAATATTTCACTGATACTTTGCTGTGGCCTTCCCTTACATGTTGACTCTACAGATCTCTACATTTGAATCATCCTTTGAATCTGTCCCCTCTTCCCTATTTCTAGATCTTAAATATTAATTCAAACTACCTCTTCATGCGAATAATCACAACAGTGTCCTTACTGGTCTCCATTTCCAGTCTTTTTATAATGCTTTTATTGACTTGTATCAATAAAACCTGTCAACTGAAAAAAAAATCAAATATGGTAAGATAAAAATCTGATTATGTTCCTCTACTACTGAAAATAACCATGGCCTATGGAATTAAACAAATCTTAAGCTTTGCTCAAGCTCTCCTCTCATGATATGAATTTTATCTAATATCTCACCAGTTTCTTAACCATATCCTCTATTTAACTTCTCTAAACTAGTCACTGTTTACCAAACATATAGAACATTCCTCATCATTACTAACATTCTTATTTTTAGAATTTCTTTAAGTCTACTGTTAAGTTGTATTTTCTAACAATGGCCTCTACATAATATATGCTTGTCTGCAATGTGACCTTGCAGCTCCTCCATCAAGCAATGGATTCTATATCACCACCTAGTCTATCTAGCTGTTAAAACAGCCTAATCTTTGACAACTTTGACAAATCGAATATGGCAGAATTAAATTTTCTAATACCCTATAGGGCTTCCCTGGTGGCTTGAGTTGTAAAGAATCTGCCTGCAATGTGGGAGACCCAGCTTCGATCCCTGGGTTGAGAAGATGCCATGAAGATGGAAATGGTTACCCACTCCATCATTCTTGCCTGGAGAATTCTGTGGACAGAGGAAGCAAGTTTATGGCATGGCAAAGAGTCAGGCATGCCTGGGCAACTAATACTGTGGGTCTTTGTTAGCCTCTCTTATATTGTTAAATGTACCAAATGCTACAATTACATATATTTGTCTTATTTACCTAATAGAGTGAAAACTTCTTGAGAACAAGGACTATAATGTTCTTCTTTGCATATTTCAAGGAATATAGCAAAATGCCTTGGTTTTATTAGGTTCTAAATGGACATTTATCACATACATTAGTAAATTTTGACCCATGTGATATTGTTCTTCATTGTTTATATTGTTCTTTATTGTTCATGTATTCTTTTCACAGACAGACTTTTTTTTTTTTAAGTTTTAGTTTTTCTTTTGACAGCAAATAGTTGTTAATATTTTGGTACTATTAGGAGGAAGGCTGCTATGAACAATTGCATGCCTTTTATAGCTAAATGTGCAAACTTATTTTTTGACATACAAATAAGAATAAAATTAGTGACTCATGAAAAAGGAAAATGCTTAGGTTTTGTAGGTAATAACCAAGAGATTCTCAAAGTCTTTTCTTAAATCAATTTATTCTCCCACTTGTAAAGTACAAGTCTTCCATATTTATGGTGATGCATAAAATTGTCAACTTTTAAAGTTTTATCCATCCTGGGATGTGTAGCAATATTTCACTGTGATAAGACTGATTTTATAACTTTATTTTCCATTTGGAGATTTCTTTAGTTAGTATATTTTCCAGAGTTGTGTATGCTATGTAAATTATGTATTTTCTTTCTTTCTTTCTTTGTGTTGGTTCTTTACATGTTTGGATATTAATTTTTTCTCACA
This sequence comes from Litocranius walleri, assembly GCA_006410535.1. Classification (NCBI taxonomy): domain Eukaryota; kingdom Metazoa; phylum Chordata; class Mammalia; order Artiodactyla; family Bovidae; genus Litocranius; species Litocranius walleri. Next base: position 561,923 of record SJYG01000980.1, on the reverse strand, counting down.
TATAAATTTGAAATTTTTTACCCAGTCTGTGACTTGCTGATTTCCAAGAACTGTATTTTGATGAATTCAAGTTTTTAATTCTTGAATTTATTTCAAGTTGGAGCATAATTGCTTTACAATGTTGTGTTGATTTCTGCTGTACAGCAACATGAGTATTTTTCATCTCAAATTTATACCTTTCTTGAAGTACTTTTAAAGTTTTTACTTTAATTGATTTTATTTATTTTGCTTTCTCATTATTTTATGATATCTTTACTTACCAAAATATATAAATTATTTGAATAAAAGCTAAATATTTTTATAGATGTAACTATATTTAATGTGAGGTAATATCTTCATCTCTTATTGGGCCATGATTAATGAATAAGATCAATTCAGTTCAAGCAAGCAACTTAGATTGATTATATTTCTCTAGTGCTAAATGCTGGAGAAGGAAATGGCAACCCACTCCAGTATTTCTGCCTGGAGAATCCTGTGGGCTGAGGAGCCTGGTGGGCTGCTGTCCGTAGGGTCACATGGAGTCAGACACGACTGAAGTGACTTAGCATGCTTGCATGCATTGGGGAAGGAAATGGCAACCCACTTCAGTATTTCTGCCTGGAGAATCCCAGGGCAGAGGAGCCTGGTGGGCTGCCGTCTGTAGGATCGCAGAGTCGGACACGACTGAACTGACTTAGCAGCAGCAGCAACAGCAGTGCTAAATACATACACATTACTTAGTGAATAGCAAGTTAATGCTTCCTTTAAGAGTTTCTTTCATTATGTTAGATGTAGCATCCCATGTTTTCACCCTAGTTTTGTTTTTAGCAGCAAATTTTTCTTGTGGTCTCAGGTTCCCTCCTTCATTCTGCTTGGATTCAGTTGTAGTGGATTCTGTTCTCTACAGCTGCTGATCATTAAATAGATCTGCAGTGGAACTTTCTTTTCTTTTCCCCAAATGGTAATGTTTTGATCTTGGCACTTCCTACAGGGTGAACTAGATGCCTATTTGTTGAACATATAATATATGGATATTACTTTTGATAATAAGAAACATTTTAAATGTTGGTTACATTATCATGTATAGATCAAATAATTTTGGGAAAAAAAGGTATATCTATTAATTTTTCTCAGAATTCATCAATTTATGTTAAGTGTATATTGAGTTAGAGTGGGTTATATAAGGATGTATCCGATATATGTGTAAACTCTTTTAATGCTTATGAAACATACATCTATTACACATTAATTTTTTTCTCCAAAATTTCAAAAGGTGGCCCAAATGGTTTATCTATCTATCTATATTAGGAAACTACTCAATAATGCACAATTGGGAGGAACTCAGACTCTTATGAGTCTACTCATGATCCCAGCATGCATCCCTAAATCTTGAGCCCTGGTAGGAATAGGCCTATTATAGATTGTGACTTTGCTATTTCACTAAAATTACATTAAGGTATCTCTTGACCTTAGAATATTGGAAAGGCTTGTCTATTAGCCAGATCATTCTGTGCTAACACTTTCTTTTTTTTTTTTTCAATAAAAGTATCAGAATTCCAAGAAAAAACTCTATTAACATTTTTCTTTTGAATGATTTTTATGCAATCTTAAGGAAAGATTCAATGTAGCAAGTCTGTAGCATCCATTTTTTGCTTCTGCCATAGCCATGATGGTGATTCTGTCAAACTTTGAGAACTAAACAATGAGAATGCTCACATCACTGGGTAGTGATATTATTCTATATATTGGCAAGGGGTAGGTCAGAATGAAAGATGGTGTCACCATACTGAAAGGAAACATTACATTTCATGATATACACCTATTGCTTGACTTGAAGTCTGTATCATCTATAATCACATGGTTGGTTTGTGACCAACCATCTTTAAAGTCTTTCCAGGACAATAATATCTCTTGAATGGCTCTGAAGTTTACAGCTGAAGAAAAAACTTGTTTGTTCAATACATGCTAAATGACAAGAGATCCTGTAACTGACATTTCTAGCCTTCCAATTTTCCTGTTATTCTTGTCCTATATCCCTTGCTGTAATAAAGCTTAGCCATAAGTATAATTTTACATTAAGCCATGTAGGTCCTTCCAGCTAGTCACCAAAGTAATAGTTAGGACTGCCAAAAACTGCTGATGGCAATAGGTTTTTTTTTTTTTATTAAATTTATTTATTTTTTAAATTACAATACTGCATTTGTTTTGCCATACATTGACATGTATTAGCCACAGGTGAACACACTCTCCCAATGCCGAAGCCCCCTCCCGCCTCCCACCCCACACCATCTACCTATTTTATTACAATTTCAATTTCAATACATTAAGAAAACTAAACATATTGAAGTTTCTATAGTAATTAAATTTTATTTTTCTCTTTTTTATTTTGTTGATTCCATTTTACTGCTTATAAGTGAATCAATGTCCATTTTGCCCTATAACATCTGTCTATAATGACTAAAATTAATTTGAAATATATAAATTTTGCCAAAGCTACTCTGAGCCTATTGCTAACTATGGAAAAATGATTCATTAAAACATTAGTGTACCAACATCATAGTTTATATCTTTTCCCAAGATGTACATTAAAAAAAAAGACGACTTTAGCATCTCTCAACATGGAGTTTACCTCAATTTCTATTTATTTCTAGTTGTGTCATTTAGATGAGTAAAATAAACAAAATTTTCTAACTTAAAAGTTATTGACAGGATTAAATTAGGCCATGTATAAAATAATGCTCAAAATACAACATGAATGTAGACTATCAAGAAAGAATAACCTTGGTTTTTTTAAATTAAAAAAGTTCTAAATAATGTATGTCTCATGAGACAATTGTAAATGGATTTTAAATTTGATTTTTAGTTTTGAAATTTTTGCTGCTATTATAGTTTTAAAAATTGTCTTTTACCATATTAACCTTGCATCCTATGACCTTGATGAATTCACATAGTATGTCCAATAGGTGTTTATCAATGCCTTAGGATTTTTTCACATAAACAGACCTCTAGTTCAGTGTTGAACAAGAGTTGTGACAATGAGAATCCTTGACTTACTTCTGATCTTATCAGGAAAGAATTCAATATTTCATCATTAAATATGATGCTAAAGATAAGTTCATCTTAAAATGTCCCTTACTGGATTGAAGAAGTTCCATCTCTTCCTAGTCTGTTCAAATTTGTTTTCAGGAATAAGTATTGATTTTTTTTTCGAGGAGGAGGGTGCTATTAGGATGATCATAAGGTTTTTCTTCTTTATCCTGTTAATAGGGTGAATTACATTGATTGATTTTTTAGAGTTAGTTCAGCTTTTCATTCTCTAGACAGAGACTACTGGGGAAATGCATCATAATTTTCTGTATATTGCTGCTGCAATTTATATGAAACTCCTTTTCTTTAAAATAGAACTACTTCAAAAGAATATTTATTTTCTGACAAGTATATGTCGATTTCAGAGCTCCAACTGACAGTATTATCTTTCACACAGTCTGTTAGTTTAATTTCTTATATTTTCCAGCATGAAGCTGACTATCTTTTCTAGGAGGTAAATTGGTTTGTATAAAGTAGCTTAAGAGGTTCCTTACAGATTTGTAGAAAACTTTAGTTTGAAACTGCTATGTTGACATTAGAAATTAAGCTCACTTCAAGTGCTATTTCAGGCCAAATTATGGGCTTGGGATTTATGAAGATACTGATAACTGAATAATGTCACCTGATAATATGGGCCTTTAAAGAGTAGTGCTTGCCTTTTTCATTGAGATTGCAGTTTATTTGTATACTCCACATTTTTCATTAAAAATAAAAAAAAATATTTTTTGCCACTGGATGTATAAACAAACATATAAACTTTATTTCCATATTTTAATAAATTTATTTTGGCAAGTCAAATAACTTTAACTACTCATGAAAATAACACCAAATATTATTTTTTATTAAAGATATAAGATTATAGTCTTGTGATAAAAATGAAATTTATCTATCTCATCAAACATGTATTAAGCATATATAATGTGCAACACACTGGATGAAGACCTCTAAGGAGCAGTAAACATTGGAAAAGACATAAAGAACCCCTGGTGGTGTTTTTTTTTAAAACACATCTATATTAAAGTATAATTTTCACAAGAGTAAAACCATGACTCATGAACATATAAAATGTACAAATGTCAAAATTTTAATTTAACTCATTAATTAATGAGAGAACTGGTAAGATGCTTCAAAAAGTATTTCTGAAGTAATGACATATAGGTAATTTTATGTTAAGATCACTACATTAGCGAAACAAAAAACAGTTAAAATTCAAAGGGGAAATAATATTTTGTGGGTTATCTTTCCCCCAAAATAGAAATTGATTTTTCTTAAGAAAATCTACAAGTTAAATTCTACTTTACTGAAGCCTAGGATCATGGGTAAACAGTGAATTTAACCATTTACATTCCTGTAGATAATGCTTTGCTTTCATATGAAAAATGTGCTGCCCACATTTTTCCTCACTTTCAAGATTTAGATAGTTTCCCATACATAGATAAAAATAATGGATATATATCATACTTCCCTACTGCTAAACCATGAAAATGCATTTAAAGTGAAGTTTTGTGGAATATTCAGATGAGGAAACCATATTTAGAGTAGGCATTTAGGAATAATATAATACCAATTGGCATAAATGTGGAATGGGTAGAGAAAAGAACCAAAAAAGGAAAAGTATTTACTCAAAAATACAGAAACAGAAAGGCATGGATATATTTCAAAGCCATAAGGACTCAAATTTGCCTGTAGCCTGGGAGGACTGGAAGAGAATAGCAGGTTATAAAGGATGAGAAGACAAATTTTGAGATTAGAATCTGTCAGGTTAAATATTTTTTACTTTTCTTAGTAGGTCAGGATGATCCTTGAAAGTTTTATCACATGGATAAGATGATGTGTTCTTTAAGAAGAAAGAACAAGCAATACCATGTTTTCTAGGACCTGAGAGACTATACAAATGGTCAAGGCCAGACCATGTATGGTAATAGAACTCTGATCCGCAATTGGCAGCAACCAACCCAGTGAGCCAACCAATTTTCTCTAGTAACAGACCCAGGAAGCCAACCTGCTATCTGTAAGTCAGATGTAATAAATTAAAGCAAGCAAACAAACAATAATTCCTCTAACAACTAGCTCCAAAGTGGCAAGGACTTTTTACAATTTCCCTTATTTTTACCTCTGGTTCCAACTTAGGAAGAGAAACTAGAGAAAGTCAAAAATGCACTCCTAATCAATCACACAGAATATTTCATTTCTAGTTGTCCTCATACACTTACCCCATACTAAAAGCAAACTTTCAGGACATTTATGAAACCTTACTATTTTATCCACCAAAAAGCTTTCCCACTCCTCTGCCTACCTTTGATTATCTGCTAAAATTCTAATGATGATGGCTGACTTGTATACTATTAAAAACTGGAGAAATAGATTTTGCTTGTTCTCATCTGAGTGTTCTTTATTTCTTCAAAATGTACAATTAAAATTAAAGATTCATTTTAAAATAATCAGCTTATTGAAATAGCATACTTTTGTCCACCTACTTTTGGGTTTCTCAGTAAACCAGGCACTTTGTCACACAATAAAGATTAAAAAAAAAAAAAGTACACTCTTGTTCACAGAAAGCCTCCATCTTGTGTGGGGAAGAAGCAAGTAAATATACATTACACTATTGTCAAAGACAAAACTGAGCCCGAGACAAATTTAACACATAATAAAATAAAGTGTTCTTTCATAAGCATCAAGGGACACATCCACCATCATTTTCATTTCAGTAGAAATTATGGGTATTAAAAAGGAGAGTAAATTGTATAGAATTGTAAAAAGAATACTGAAACCATCTATTCACGTGGAATGTAGAAGTGAAGGAGACTTATTAATGTGTAATTGACAGTCCTTGGTTGCTGGAAGGGGTAAGCCAGCAGTTTGGGGACACTTCAAAAGGGGAAGTTCAGTGTTACGGACTGAGGGTTTTCTGTAACTGGCCATTCTCCTGAAATAAGTCTAGTTGATGGAGTGTTTTCACACAGTCTGTCATAATTTCATGATGGGTTGGAAGTGATGAGGGGGCTGCTTTGGTAGGCAATTTCTCATCACCATTTATTATAATCTAAGTCTCTAATAGCTTTATAGAAAGAAATAATATGAATTTAAGATAAAACAAATTTAGTACTGCTAAGTGACATTACAAAAGGATGAAACTCCAAAAGTGATCACTCCCAAAATTCTTAAAGACCAGAACACTTTCTTATGTGTGAGTTAAGAGTTTTTTGTGTATATCTATGTATGTGAATTGTTAAAAATAAACTGAGACATATTGCAAATATTAAGAATTTATTTGAGTGAAATTGATTCAAATTGGGCAGCACTCAGCCTAGAAGGTAGTAAAGAGCTCTAGAATTTGAACAAAATGACAAACATTTATAGGCATAAAGAAGCAGAACAAGGACATTATAGCAGGCAAAAACTTGATCATTTATGAAGAATTACTTTGCTTTCGGGAATAATGCTGCTGCTGCTGCTAAGTCACTTCATTCGTGTCCGACTCTGTGCGACACCATAGACAGCAGCCCACCAGGCTCCCCCATCCCTGAGATTCTCCAGGCAAGAACATTGGAGTGGGTTGCCATTTCCTTCTCCAGTGCATGAAAGCGAAAAGTGAAAGTGAAGTTGCTCAGTAGTGTCCAACTCTGTGCGACCCCATGGACTACAGCCTACCAGGCTCCTCCGTCCATGGGATTTTCCAGGCCAAGAATCTATTAAGCAGATTATATACCTAGTCCTGATCAGGCAACTCCTGATTGATTATTATAGATCTCGTTTCTGGGAAAGCTGAAACTATAATTCAGTTTTGGTTTGGTGACATGAGGTTTAGTATAACTGACTCCATTTTGGACTTGTTTTCTTTTTTTAACAATTTCCCCTTTTGATCATACTCTCAGCCTGACTAAGAGATGTTATAAAATTTAAAGCTTTAGTACTACTCCCAGCTATGACTCGAGTTCTTGCTTTTTATTTTTTTCTCAGTCTGATATTGTAAATCATAATTTCAGATTCACATCTTCTTTCCTTTTCTGACTTTCTAGTCTTAGAGTGACTGTTTAGTGGCCAGTGGCGGAAAATGTGCATGTAAAGATTTTGAGAAAAAACAGCACACCAGGGAGACTACTATGATTATTATCAACAAGTTTATTCCCAAAGTTTAGAGTGCACTTCAGAGCCAAGGTCCCTGAGACCCAAACCAATCAGAATCAAATGTCAAACAAAGACCTGTCTCAAGCAAAAAAAAAAAAAAAAAGTTTACTGATTATGTATGTGTGTGTGTGTGTATATATATATATATATATATATATACAGTGTCTCAACCTCCCCAGTGATGCTAATCCCAGTACAGCAAAAGTTGCTGATTACATTATCAAGAAAGAATTTAACCAAACAATCCTGGGATTTTTGTGAGGTGGTTATTATTTAAGCAGCCGATTCTGCAATAACTTCAGGAGTAAGGAGACAATCTTGGATGTCTAATTTGCCCTTATTCCTAACCAAGGACTAGGTACCTGATAGTGGAAGCTAATTTTGACTCATGAATATGTCCTGATACTCCCTATTTGAGTCTATAGTGTGGGGCTGGAAAAGTGACAGTGGAGGTTATCATTCTTTTTTTTTTTAAATTGAGGTATAGTGGAACATAAAATTCGTAACAGAAGATTATGTTATTTTCAGGTGTGTAGCATAGTGATTCAACTCTTTTACAGATTATGCTCATTTAAAGCTGTTATAAAATAATGTATTAATGTATATATTTTCCTGTACCATAAAATATGTCCTTATTGCTTATATATTTTATGTGTGGTAGCTTGTATCTCTTAATTCCATATGCCATTCTGTTCCTCCCCTTCTTCTCAATGGTATCTCTAGTTCATTTTCTATTTGTGAGTCTGTTTCTGTTTGGTTATATACAATCTGTTTCTGTTTTGTTATATATTAATTTTGACATATCTCCTCACACTTATCACAATGTCTATCATCAAAAAGTCTACAAATAACAAATGTTAGAGAGGGTGTGAAGAAAAGGTAACCATTATTCAGCATTGGTGAGATAATAAGTTGACACAGCTACTATGAAAAAGTATGGAATTTCCTAAAAAATACTGATGCAGAAATTTCACTCATAGGTATGTATTTGAAAAAAAAGAAAACACTAATTCAAAAAGATATGTGTTTTCCAATGTTCATATTATTTAAAGCAACTTATGTATACATCAACATATGAATGGATAAAAAAGATACACAGCAATGGAATATTAATCATAAAAAAAGAAAATTTCCATTAACATCAACTATGAACTACAGGGTATTATTCTTAGTGAAATAACTTAGAGTAATACAAATACTATATGTTATTACTTACATAAGACTAGTGACATTTAGCTGTCTATAGACACACAGGTAATAAGGAGTTCATGATCTGAGTCACAGTCAACTCCTGGTCTTGTTTTTGTTGACTGTATAGAGCTTCTCCATCTTTGGCTGCAAAGAATATAATCAATCTGATTTCGGTGTTGACCATCTGGTGATGTCCATGTGTAGAGTCTTCTCTTGTGTTGTTGGAAGAGGGTGTTTGCTATGACCAGTGCATTTTATTGGTAAAACTCTGTTAGTCTTTGTGCTGCTTCATTCCACATTCCAAAGCCAAATTTGCCTGTTACTCCAGGTGTTTCTTGACTTCCTACTTTAGCATTCCAGTCCCCTAAAATGAAAAGGATCTCTTTTTTGGGTGTTAGTTCTAAAAGGTCTTGTAAGTCTTCATAGAACCATTCAACTTCAGCTTCTTTAGCCTTACTGGTTGGAGCATAGACTTGGATTACTGTGATATTGAATGGTTTGCCTTGGAAACGAACAGAGATCAGTCAGTCGTTTTTGAGATTGCATCCAAGTACTGCATTTCAGACTCTTTTGTTGACCATGATGGCTACTTCACTTCTTCTGAGGGATTCCTGCCTGCAGTAGTAGATATAATGGTCATCTGAGTTAAATTCACCCATTCCAGTCCATTTTAGTTCACTGATTCCTAGAATGCCAACGTTCATTTTTGCTATCTCTTGCTTGACCACTTCCAATTTGCCTTGATTCATGGACCTGACATTCCAGATTCCTATGCAATATTGCTCTTTACGGCATCGGACCTTGCTTCTATCACCAGTCACATGCACAACTAGGTACTGTTTCTGCTTTGGCTCCATCCCTTCATTCTTTCTGGAGTTATTTCTCCACTGATCTCCAGTAGCATATTGGGCACCTACTGACCCGGGGAATTCCTCTTTCAGTATCCTATAATTTTGCCTTTTCATACTGTTCATGGGGTTCTCAAGGCTAACCAGTAAGTGGTTTCCCATTCCCTTCTCCAGTAGACCACATTCTCTCAGACCTCTCCGCCATGACCTGCCCATCTTGGGTTGCCCTGCAGGCATGGCTTGGCTTCATTGAGTTCAACAAGGCTGTGGCCCTAGTGTGATTAGATTGACTAGTTTTCTGTGAGTATGGTTTCAGTGTGTCTGCCCTCTGATGCCCTCTTGCAACACCTACCATCTTACTTGGGTTTCTCTTACCTTGGGCGTGGGGTATCTCTTCACGGTTGTTGCAGCAAAGCACAGCCACTGCTCCTTACCTTGGATGAGGAGTATCTCCTCACTGCTGCCCTTCCTGACCTTCAACATGAGATGGCTCCTGTAGGCCCTCCTGCACCCAATCAGCCACATCTCCTTGGACATGGGATTGTTCCTCCTGGCCACTGCCCCTGGGCTCAGGCGCAGGATGGTTCCTCTTGGCCACCATTCCTGGCCTCGGATGTGGGGTGGCTCCTCCCAGCCACAACCCTTGACCTCAGATGTGGGGTAGCTCCTCTGAGCCATTCCTGCACCGTCACAGCCTGGCACTACATGGTTTTTTTGTGATTACCCTTATCTTGTGTTCTTTTCTTTGTATAGAGGCTGGATATGAGGTTCCCTGGGTTTGGAATTGTTAAGCAGAGGTAGGCAATGGCACCCCACTCCAGTACTCTTGCCTAGAAAATCCTATGGATGGAGGAGCTTGGTAGGCTGCAGTCCATGGGGTCACTAGGAGTCGGACATGACTGAGCGACTTCACTTTCACTTCTCACTGTCATGCATTGGAGAAGGAAATGGCAACCTACTCCAGTGTTCTTGCCTGGAGAATCCAGGGACAGGGGAGCCTGGTGGGCTGCCATCTATGGGGTCACACAGAGTCAGACATGACTGAAGCGATTTAGCAGCAGCAGCAGCAGCAAGCAGAGGTAGAGAAATGGACTCGCAGGGTTAGAGAGGTTGACACAATAGAGACAGGGCTGAGTTATCTTCCAGAGAAACTGAGACATTGGGAATCAAGGAGACTTTTGTGACAGTCAGAACTATAAAATCATGGCAAATTCAACAGTCATTTGGAGGTTGAATTACTCTCCACTACACACAATGTCCTGAAATATATCAAAGGTATTATTATTTTTCCAAACCAGAGCAAGGCAAAAAGTGAACCAAAGAATCATAAAGATCTTCATGGTGTAAGAATTAAGAAAAATTATTCAGAAAGGGAAGGGAGGCTAGAAAGAAATGTTCTTGATAAAACGTCCTGAAAGGAAGCAACAGACCTCATTGTGAGGTACTGCTATTCTTTATCAGTTTAACCTTAAGGTCTCTAGCATTTGCACAGACCAGATGCATTAGTGAAAGATCCAATGAGAGTTTTTTAAAATAGACTTGACAAGGAAATTGGATTATTCCTGTGATGTGTAACATTTTTAAAGATACTAACTGGAATTATGATGGATAAAATTTCAGGACATATTAGATTTTTAAGGAATTTTATAAAGTTTCTAGAATTTTGTTGTTAATAATATTTATATATTTAAATATAACCTGTGTGCTTGCCATTACATATTTGACAATGCTTCCCATGTAATTTAGCATACAGTAAGTCTAATTAGCTTAATATTTCTCTTTTATATGGTAAGAGACAAATACTTTGAAATTTTCCACAGATGTTCTGGGAAAACTTAACATTACTTGGAAGTAAAAAATACTGATTTTAAGAAGCTGTCAAAGCATCAAAAAGCTTGAATATTTGATTAAATGGTATCATAGATTATTAGTAAGTAATACTTAATAGTCTATTAAAAGTGACCAAAGAAGATGTTTAAGGCAAATACAGAAGGTTACACAGTTGTGAACAAAACTTAGCTTTCTTAATAGTGAGAAGACTTGGTTTTTGTAAGTAATCAAAGACCTGATCATGACAAGTGAAGTAGAGAAAATTATTTTGATAAAACAAAATCTTTGCTTACAAGTTTACCAAAAGATTAAAAACAAAAATAAAGAAAAATTACTTTCACAATCTCTTATCAAGAATAGATTAATAGTCAAATAATAGTTTGTCCTTTTAACAAAGAGAAAACCAATCCTAAAATTTATTCTTTAAAAACAAATTCATTTCTATCTTATCCAGGTTGACCATACATAAACTTCATTTTCATAAGTCTTCTATAGTTTTTTATGTAAGATTTCATCATAG
>SJYG01000980.1:507244-549791 GCA_006410535.1 Litocranius walleri | reverse complement strand
ATCATAGTTTTATAGTATTTTTAATTATTTCAGAACAGTTATTTTTCTTTCCTTCTCTACTTTTCATATATAATTATTTTCTTTAACTAATTATTTCTGTCATTTTCATTACATATATCAAGTGGAATCTTTAAGTTTTAGAATCATTATTCCTAGTGAAGACTAAAAAGTAAGCAATTGTGGAACTTTTATTAAAACTACTCTCTTGAATGGCAAAAATTTTAATATGTGTTTATAATTTCTAGATGTATGTTATTTCTCATGGTAAGTTTTGAAATGTGACACAAAATATGCTAATTAATAAACCCAAATGTCTTTAGCTCCTTTGTGATAAGACAAAAGCAGATACATTTGTGTTAGGTTAATAGTTTATGTTTCAGTATTTCATCTTATTTGGAAATAATCTAGGTTTTTGATAAGTATCCACCATTTAATCTATCTCAGTATAACTTTTATTTATTTTGTATATAAATTTATTTATTTTAATTGGAGGTTAATTACTTTACAATATTGTATTGGTTTTGCCATGCATCTTATGAGTCATCAGTATAACTTTTAATTTTCAAATTACCGAAAAAAAAATTGGAAAATTTTTTAAAGTAGACATATTGTAAGGTACAATGATAGTTTAAAAGATCATTTGAAAAGAGCAATATGTTGGAGTAGGAGGATGTGGAATTCACCTCCCCCCATGAACACAACAAAAATACATCTATATCTGGGAGAATTCTCACTGAAAATTAATTGGAGCTACTGGCTGAAGGACTTCTGTACAACCAAGGCTGTAAGAAACATCCATACAAAATTGTGTAGAAAGGGAAGAAAAAAAATCAGGTTGGGACCCATGCCCCTGGGTAGGGACTCAGAAGCAAAGGAAGGTTACATAGGTAGACATCCTCCCTGAGAAAGTGAGCTATTTAAGGCACATATTGGGCATCCCAGTCCTATTCAACACAGGGAACACTACTTCCCTTGGCTAGTTGGGAGAGAAAACAGGACTAACAGAAGTGCTGTGGGAAGCCTGGACTCCCCCTGTGAAGAATGCACGCTACTTTGCTTGATCCTGAAGCAGAGAAGAGAGGGTAAGTTGAGATGGCACAAGTGGCTGGTCAGTTTCCCATAATTTACTTGGTGTGTGGCTCAGCCTGAGACAAGCAACTGCTCCAGCACCACCTATTTCAAGACACAACTCCGCAATGAGAAGAGGTCTGACCAACATTGCATCTGAGCAGGGCAGGGGCAGCTTATATACTGTTGCTTATACAGAAAGCAAATCAGAAAAGGTATCAGTCTCTGTCCGAGGTGGACTGCCAGTCCATGTCCCAACCTATGCTGAGGCCAGTACAGGTCCCTCCTGCCCTGTGGTGCACCTGCACAACAGGAAGAGTGACAGAGGCTGAAGGAAAAGCTCAGCTACTAGGGACAAAGAAAGCTCAGACCTGAGTGGGCATCTGAGCAGGGCAGGGACATTTATAACTCATGTTGCACAGGTATCACATCAAGAATCCAGGTCTCTGACCCCAGCTAGGCTGGAAAAAGTTCATGTCAGACCCATGTCCAGTGACAACACCAATTCCTCTTGCTCCAGGATCACTCCCCTTTGGAGTGATGGTGAAAGTTCTAAGAGTGGGGAGAGAACATGCACTTAAGTGGAAAGAAGCCAGTTTGGGCCCAACCCTCAGGGCTTCTGACCCAGCAGTTTAGGACCTGACTCCACCCACAGTCAAATTGCCGACATGGTTGGATCATAGAAAAAACAAGAGAATTAAAAAAAAAAAATCTTCTGCTTCATCAACTATACTCAAGCCTTTAACAGTGTGAATCACAAAAAGCTGTGGAAAATTCTTAAAGAGATGGAATACAAGACCACTTTACCTGTCTCCTGAGAACCATGTATGTGGGTTAATAAGTAACAGTTAGAACTGGACATAGAACAACAGACTGGCTTAAAATTGGGAATGGAGTATGTTAAGGCTGTATATTGTTACCCTGCTTATTGAACTTACATGCAGAAATGCATATAAGTGCATTTCATATATCATGCAAAGTGCTGGTCTGGATGAAGCACAAGCTAGAATCAAGATTACCGGGATAAATAGTAATAACCTCAGATATGCAGATGATACCACACTTGAGGCAGAAAGTGAAGACGAACTAAAGAGTCTCTTGATGAGGGTGAAAGAGGAGAGTGAAAAACCTGGCTTAAAACTCAACATTATATGCAGATGATCATATCACCTGAAAACAGTGAGTTTTACTTCTCTTTCAATCTGGATTTCTTTTATTTCTTTTTCTTCTCTGATTACCGTGGCTAAAATTTCCAAAACTATGTTGGAAAGTAGTGTTGCGAGTGTGCACCTTTGTCTTTTTCCTGACTTTAGGGGAAATGCTTTCAATTTTCATCATTGAGGAATTGAGAATAATGTTTGTCTATTTTATTTATCTTCTCAAAAAAACAGCTTTTAGTTTTGTTGATTTTTGCTATAATCTCCTTTGTTTCTTTTTCCTTTATTTCTGCCCTAATTTTTGTGATTTCTTTCCTTCTACTAACCTTGGGGTTCTTAATTTGTTCTTTTTCTAGTTGCTTTAGGTATAAAATTAGATTATTTGTTTGATTTTTCTCATTTCTATTTTTTAATATAAATTTATTTATTTTAATTAGAGGTCAATTACAATATTGTATTGGTTTTGCCATACATCAACATGAATCTGCCACAGGTATACACGTGTTCCCCATCCTGAACTCCTTTCCCTCCTCCTTCCCCGTACCATCCCTCTGGGTCGTCTCAGTGCACCAGCCTCAAGCATCCAGTATCATGCATCAAACCTGGACTGGCTATTCGTTTCATATGTGATATTATATGTTTCAATGCCACTCTCCCAAATCATCCCACCCTCGGCCTCTCCCCCAGAGTCCAAAAGACTGTTCTATACATCTGTGTCTCTTTTGCTGTCTTGCATAGAGGGTCATCATTACCATCTTTCTGAATTCCATATATATGTGTTAGTATACTGTATTGGTGTTTTTCTTTCTGGCTTACTTCACTCTGTATAATAGGCTCCAGTTTCATCCACCTCATTAGAACTGATTCAAATGTATACTTTTTAATGGCTGAGTAATACTCCATTGTGTATAGGTACCACAGTTTTCTTATCCATTCATCTGCTGATGGACACCTAGGTTGCTTCCATGTTCTGGCTATTATAAACAGTTCTGTGATGAACACTGGGGTACACGTGTCTCTTTCAATTCTGGTTTCCTCGGTGTGTATGTTTCTTGAGGTAAGCTTCCAGTGCTATGAACCTTCCCCTTAGCACTGCTTTTATTAAATCCCATAGGTTTTGGGTTGTTGTGTTTTCATTTTAATTCATTTCTATGCATATTTTGATTTTGTTATTGATTTCTCCCTTTTTTTTTTTGTTATTCAGAAGTGTGTTATTTAGCCTCCATATGTTTGTATTTTTAAAAGATTTTTTTTCCTGCAGTTGACCTCTCATCTTGCCACATTGTGATCAGAAAAGGTGCTTGAAATTATTTCACTAAAAAAAAAAAATAAGGCTAAATTTATGGCCCAGAATGTCATCTATACTGGAGAATGTTCCATGTGCACTTGAGAAAAAGATGAAATTCACTGTTTTGTGGTAAAATGTCCTACAGATATCAATTAGGTCTAACTGGTCCATTGGATTTTTTTTTTTTTTTTTTTGGACTTAATTGATATTTACAGACCATTTCATTCGAGTTTGTGTTTCCTTGCTAATTTTCTGTTTGGTTGCTCTATCCATGATATGAATGGGGTATTAAAGTCCCCCACTATTATTGAATTAGCATTTGCCTTATGTATTGAGGAGCTCCTATGTTGAGTGCATATATATTTATAATTGTTTTATCTTCTTCTTGGATTGATCCTTTGATCATTATGTAGTGTCCTTCTTTGTCTCTTTCAGTTCAGTTCAGTTCAGTTCAGTTCAGTTCAGTCTCTCATTTGTGTCTGACTCTGTCTCTTTACACAGGCTTTATTTCAAAGTCTATTTTATCCGATATGAGCATTGCTACTTCTGCTTCCTTTTGGTCTCTATTTGAATGAAATGTCTTTCCCAGACCTTCACTTTCAATCTCTATGTGTTCCTTGGTTTGAGGTGGGTCCCTTGTAGACAGCATATATAGGGGTATTGTTTTCATATACATTCAGCCAGTCTTTGTCTTTTGGTTGGAGCATTCAGTCCATTTACATGTAAGGCAATTATTGAAAAGTATGATCCCATTGCCTTTTACTTTGTTGTTTTGGGTTCAAAGTTATAAATATTTTCTGTGTTTCCTGTGTAGAGAAGATCCTTTAGCACTTGTTGAAGAGCTGGTTTGGTGGTGCTGAATTCTCTCAGCTTTTACTTGTCTGTAAAGCTTTTGATTTCTCTTTCATATCTGAATGCGATCCTTGCTGGGTACAGTAATCTGGGTTGTAGGTTTTTCTCTTTCATCACTTTAAATATGTCCTGCTATTCTCTTTTGGCCTGAAGAGTTTCCATTGAAAGATCAGCTATTATTCTTATGTGGATTCCCTTGTGTGTTATTTGTTGCTTTTCCCTTGCTGCATTTAATATTTTCTCTTTGTGTTTGATCTTTGCTAGTTTGATTAATATGTGTCCTGGAGTGTTTTGTATTGGATTTATCCTGTGTGGGACTCTCTGTGTTTTTTGGATTTGAGTGGCTATTTCCTTCCCCATTTTAGGGAAGTTTTCAAATAGTAGCTCCTCAAGTATTATGCCCTTTCTTTTTGTCTTCTTCTCCTGGGACTCCCATGATTTGAATGTTGGGGCATTTAACATTGTCCCAAAGGTCTCTGAAGTTGTCCTCCTTTCTTTTTATTCTTTTTTCCTCTCTGTTTCATTTACTTCCACCATTCTATCTTCCACATCACTTATCCTATTTTCTGCCTTAGTTATTCTACAGTTGATTCCCTCCAGAGTGCTTTGGATCTCAGTTATTGCATTATTCATTATTGATTGACCCTTTTTTATTTCCTTCTGGGAATCATAGAAGAAAAAGTAATTAAAAAGGGATACAGATTGGAAGTAAAACTCTCACTGTTTGCATATGACATAATTCTCTACATAGAAAATACTAAAGACATCAGCAGAAAATTACTAGAGATAAACAAGTTATACAATAAACTTGCAGGATATAAAATTAATACTCAGAATTCCCTTGCATTCCTATACATTACAATGAGAAAACAGAAAGAGAAATAAAGGAAACAATCTTATTCACCATTATGATAAAAAGAATAAAATACTTAGGAATAAATTGACCTAAAGAAACAAACAAAACAAAAAAAAAACTTTATTTAGAAAACTATATAACACTGATGAAAGAAATCAAAGATGACACAAATAGATGGAGAAATATACCATTTTCATGGATCAGAAGAATCAATATAGTGAAAATAAGTGTACTTCCCAAAGCAACCTATAGTTTCAATGCAATCCCTACCAAGCTACCAATGGTATTTTTCACAGAGCTAGAACAAATAATTTCACAATTTGTATGGAAATAAAAATCTTGAGTAAGCAAAGCAATCTTGAGAAAGAAGAATGGAATTGGAGGAATCAACCTGCCTGACTTCAGAGTATACTATGAAGCTACAGTCACCAAGACAGTATGGTACTGGCACAAAGACAGAAATATAGATAAATGGATCCAAATAGAAAGCACAGATATAAATCCTTGCACCTTTGGACATCTCATCTTTGATAAAGGAAGCAAAAATATACAGTGAAGAAAAGACAATATCTTTAGCAATAGGTTCTGGAAAACTGGTAAACCACATGTAAAAGAATGAAACTAGAACACTTTCTAACACCATACACAAAAATAAACTCAAAATGAATTAAATATCTAAATGTAAGACCAGAAACTATAAAACTCCTAGAGGAAAACATAGGCAAAACACTCTCTGAAATAAATCACAGCAAGATCCTCTATGACTCATCTCACAGATTAACGAAAATAAAAGTAAAAATAAACAAATGGGACCTAAATAAAGTTAAAAGCTTTTGCACAATGAAGGAAACTATAAGCAAGGTTAAAAGACAGCCTTCAGAATGGGAAAATATAAGTACAAGTGAAACAACTGACCAAGAATTAATCTCACATGTGTTCCAGTGTTCATCACAGCATTGTTTATAATAACTAGCCATGAAAGAACTTAGATGTCCATCAGTAGATGAGTGGATAAACAAACTGTATATTGTCACCCTGCTTATTTAACTTCTATGCAGGGTTCATCATGAGAAATGCTGGACTGGAAGAAACACAAGCTGGAATCAAGATTGCCAGGAGAAATATCAATAACCTCACATATGCAGATAACACCACCCTTATGGCAGAAAGTGAAGAGGAACTAAAAAGACTCTTGATGAAAGTGAAAGAGGAGAGTGAAAAAGTTGGCTTAAAGCTCAACATTCAGAAAACAAAGATCATGGCATCTGGTCCCATCACTTCATGGGAAATAGATAGGGAAACAGTGGAAACAGTGTCAGACTTTATTTTTGAGGGCTCCAAAATCACTGCAGCTGGTGACTGCAGCCATGAAATTAAAAGACACTTACTACTTGGAAGAAAAGTTATGACCAACCTAGATAGTATATTCAAAAGCAGAGACATTACTTTGCTGACTAAGGTCCATCTAGTCAAGGTTATGGTTTTTCCAGTGGTCATCTATGGATGTGAGAGTTGGACTGTGAAGAAGGCTGAGCGCTGAAGAATTGATGCTTTTCACCTGTGGTGTTGGAGAAGACTCTTGAGAGTTCCTTGGACTGCAAGGAGATCCAACCAGTCCATTCTGAAGGAGATCAACCCTGAGATTTCTTTGGACGGAATGATGCTAAGGCTGAAACTCCAGTACTTTGGCCATCTGATGCAAAGAGCTGACTCATTGGAAAAGACTCTGATGCTGGGAGGGATTGGGAGCAGAAGGAGAAGGGGACAACCAAGGATGAGATGGCTGGATGGCATTATGGACTCTATGGACATAAGTCTGAGTAAACTCTGAGAGATGGTGATGAACAGGAAAGCCTGGCGTGCTGCGATTCATGAGGTCACAAATAGTCAGACATGACTGAGTGACTGAACTGAACTGTACTGATGGAGGAAAAGCTATGACAAAGCAAGATAGTGCATTACAAAGCATATGTGTCATTTTGCCAGCAAAGACCCATCTAATCAAAGCTATGGTATTTCCAGTAGTCATGTATGGATGTGAGACTTGGACCTTAAAGAAAGCTGAGCGCCAAAGAATTGATGCTTTCAAATTGTAGTCCTGGAGAAGACTCTTGAGAGTCCTTTAGACTTCAAGGAGATCAAACCAGTCAGTCCTACAGGAAATCAGTCCAGAATGTTCAGTCTCTCAGGCATTTATCTATCTCCTTCTCTTGCTGTATGATATTAACCTATCTTTCTTAGGTAAATGCTATCAATTCCTGGATGCTGTTACCTCCACAGCCAGAAATGACTATGTCTAAACCATAATTGCACCATATTTATATTACATTTTCACAGTTATTCACTTTGTAATTGCTGAATGCCAGCTATATTTGGAAAATATACTAAAAAATTATCCAGGACAGAATATTGGCGTGGGTAGTCTTTCCCTTCTCCAGGGGATCTTCCCAACTCAGTGATTGATCCCACGTCTCCCACATTGCAGGTAGACTCTTTACCACCTGAGCCACTAGTGAAGCCCAAGGATACTGGACTGGGTGGCCTATCCTTTCTCCAAGGGATCTTCCTGACCCAGGAATCCAACCAGGTCTCCTTCATTACTGGTGGATTCTTTACCAACTGAGCTATTAAGGAATCTCAAGAACTAGAAACCAGTGCTAAATAAGTTCAGATCTCTCTGACTTTACAGAACACATGGTGTTAACTGGTAGTTTTTATAGGCTAAAGTGTACCAAAGTCTTCCTTTCCTCCAAATGCTCAAAATAAGGAATAGTGTCTTATCTACTTCCACGATTAGAGCACTTTGTATGATATTGGGAATATAGTAGATAGACCATCAATAAAATGATGCTACCATGTGGAGAAAACATACTGTATTCTAGGAAGGTATCTTTGAAAGTGCAGGTGTCCCTGATTCACTCTCTTCTATTTTTAATCCCTGATTTGGCTCCTTCTGAATTTTAACCTTAACTCAGACTATGTTCAGAGAAAGCAATGGTAATCCACTCCAGTACTCTTGCCTGGAAAATCACATGGACAGAGGAGTGTGATAGGCTGCAATCCATGGGGTAGCTAAGAGTTAGACACGACTGAGTGACTTCACTTTCACTTTTCATTTTCATGCATTGGAGAAGAAAATGGCAATCCACTCCAGTGTTCTTGCCTTGAGAATCTCAGGGACAGGGGAGCCTAGTGGGCTGCCATCTATGGGACTGCACAGGGTCAGACACTACTGAAGCGACTTAGCAGCAGCAGCAGACTATGTTACCAAAGGTTCATAAGTTGTTGTAAAATTATTAGGAGATTTTAGAGTTGTTAGGGTGAGATACTTTGAGAAGCTCTAGGAGGAGCTGAAAATCTAATAGTTAAAAAATATTGAATCTTATGAAATAAAATCTGAATACTGCAGTCAAAATAAATATTCTGAAATACAAATCTGAATACTCCCTCTTCCTCTTTACAACTATTTACAGACAGTATTTCCTAAGATAAAACATAAACCAGTTAACATACCTGACCAAGTTGTGCATAAAATAGACTGATGATTTTTTTCTATTTCTTTTCTCTCCTTTTCCCTGTATGTGTCTCACTAATTCCTGCTTAGTGTTTTGGTCAATCCAATATGTATAGATAACATTTACCCATGGCCATTTGAGTTGCTTCCACTGTTAAGCTATTCTGAATAATTCTGCAATGTGCAGTCATGCATGACTTTTGTGTATGTATTTGGTCTCAGTTCTCTTGAGTATGCTGGTTTATATGATAACTTTATATTTAAAACTTTTTTTTTTTTTTTGCCACACCTTGCAGTTTGTGGAATCTCAGCTCCCTGACCAGGGATTGAACCCAGGCCTTCAGCAGTGAAAGCGCATGGAGTCCTAACCACTGTAACACCTGGAAATTCCCCAAGTTTAAGTTTTTAAGTGACTTCTAAACTCAGTTTCCCAAAGTGCTTTATCATTTAATATTACCACTGCTGTTGCTGCTGCTGCTAAGTCGCTTTAGTCATCTCTGGCTCCCCCGTCCCTGGGATTCTCCATGCAAGAATGCTAGGGTGGGTAATATTACCACTAACAATGTATACATGTTCTAATTTCCCCACATCTCTCTCTTATTTCTTGTTAGCATTTGCTATTATCTGTCTTTTATTATTATTATTCTCATTCTAATGGGTACAAATTGAAATCTTATGGGTTTGCCTGGCATTTCTCTAATGACTAATGATGTTGAACATCTTTTTGTATTATTAAATATTTGTAGAAGTTCTTTGAAGAAGTTTCTATTCAGATCATTTGTCCATTTTCAATTTTTATACCTAATTTAATTTTTGAAATTTAATTTATTTTTATTATATTTAAGTGTTTTTTACATATTCTAGATAAAAATCTCTCATCATATATGTGACTTACAAGCAGTATGAAGGGTTCTCAAAACAAAAATAAATAAAAATAGATCTGCCATATGATCCAGCAATCCCACTCCTGAGTTTATATCCAGAGAAAACCATAATTTCAAAAAATATACATGTACCCCAATGTTCATTGGAGCACTATTTACAGTAGCCAGGATGTTATGGGAGCAACATAAATGTCCATAGATAGAGGAATGGATATAGAAGTTGTGATACATATATACAATGGAATATTACTCAGCCATTAAATTAGACACTGTTCTTCATAGTGGCTGTACCAGTTTACATTCCCATCAACTTTGTAGAAGGGTTCCCTCTCCTCTACACCCTCTCTGGCATTTATTCTTTATAGATTTTTTCTTGATGGCCATTCTGAGAGGTGTAAGGTGATATCTCATTGTAGTTCGATTTCCATGTCTCTAACAATTTGTGAATTTGTAGTGTTAAGCATCTTTTTATGTGCCTTTTGGCCATCTGCATGTCCTCCTTGGAGAAATAATAGTGTTAAATCTCATTCATAAACATGGATTGTCTTTCTATCTATAATGTTTTCTGTAATTTCTTTCTAAAGTGTTTTATAATTTTCAGGGTATAAGTTTAAAAACTTACATTAAATTGGTGCTGCAAATAGAATTGCTTACTGAATTACATTTTTACATGATTCGCTGATCGCTAATAGAAAAATATAGAGAGATGATATGGGGTGGGAGGTGGGAGGGGGGTTCAGGATTGGGAACTCCTGTATACCCATGGCAGATTCATGTCAATGTATGGCAAAACCAATACAGTACTGTAAAGCAAAATAAAGTAAAAATGAAAATTAAAAAAATACAATTTTTTAAAAACATTGGTATTGGACATTCCAATCTCACTCACCTGATTTATTTGTTTTAATAATTTTTTTTATTTATTTAGGATATTTATATACAATTCCATGTCATCTACAAATAGATATAGCTTTTTTTCTCCTTTCAACCTGACCATATTATCTACATAGAGAGCTTTTATTCTCTTTCCAACCCATATGCATTTATTTCACTTTACTGTCCCAATGTCCTGGCTAGAACTTCTAGTACAAGGTTAAATAGACAAGGTGAGAACCGGCATCTTTGTTTTGTTCACATTCTTAAACAGTAAGACTTTCAAAATCGTGTGATATTAGCATGATTTTTGTGTTTTATCTAGTTGTGGAAATAGATTACATTTCTAATTTTTTAAATGTTTTTACCTTTAAAAGATGTTGAATTCAGTCAAAGGCTATTTTGTGTGTCTATTTAAAAGATCATAAAGTTTTGTCCTTTTTATATTGACATGGTGAACTACATCAGTTGATTTTATATTAAAACAATATAAAATTCCTGGAATAAATTCTATTTGATTGTGGTATATAATCCCTTTTGTATGTTACTGGATGATTGTTGTTGTTGTTAATACTTTGCTGAGGTCTTTCATATCTGTATTCATGATAAATAATTGGTCTATAACTTTCTTGCTAAGCATTTATCTATCTGGATTCAGGGTAATACAATCCTCATAAAATGAGTTATGAAGCATTATCTCCTCATCCTATGAGTTTTGGATATAATTATAAAGGATTTGTATTAATTTTTCCTTAATCACTTGGTTGTTGTTCAGTCACTAAGTTGTGTCTGACTCATTGCGACCTCATGGACTGCAGCACATCAGCCTTTAAATTCTCCACTCACAAGGCCTTAGTTCCATCCTTCATTTTGATATGTTGCTGGTTTCCACTTGTATTCATCTTAAAGTGTCTTTTTTATTTCCTCTTATGATTTCTTCTTTGATTCATTGAAACTTAGGAGTATGTTTTAAATTTCCAAATGTACATGAGGCTTCTTTCTGCACTTGAGTTTTTCTACGTGTTTCATGTGCACTTAAGAATATATATTCTGCTGTTGGTAGGTAGAGTGTTTTATAGATGTCAATTAAATTTAGTTGATTAATTGTTGTTCAAGTCTACCATGTCCTTGCTGATCATTCATTTAACTTTTCTGTCCATTACTGAATACGGTTATTGTTGTCTTTGACTATCATCGTTGAACTGTGTGTGTTCCTCAACTTTTGATCATTTTTGTTTCATATATTTTGAGTTTTGTTAAATGTGTGGTTATGGTGCCATGAACTCCGTGATGTTCAAGCTGGTTTTAGAAAAGGCAGAGGAACCAGGGATCAAATTGCCAACTTCTGCTGGATCATGGAAAAAGCAAGAGAATTCCAGAAAAATATCTATTTCTGCTTTATTGACTATGCCAAACCCTTTGACTGTGGATCACAATAAACTTGGAAAATTCTGAAAGAGATGGGAATACCAGACTACCTAACCTACCTCTTGAGAAATCTGTATTCAGGTCAGGAAGCAAGAGTTAGAACTGGACATGGAACAACAGACTGCTTCCAAATAGGAAAAGGAGTATGTCAAGGCTGTATATTGTCACCCTGCTTATTTAACTTCTATGCAGAGTACATCATGAGAAATACTGGACTGGAAGAAACACAAGCTGGAATCAAGATTGCTGGGAGAAATATCAATAACCTCAGATATGCAGATTACACCACCCTTATGGCAGAAAGTGAAAAGGACCTAAAAAGCCTGTTGATGAAAGTGAAAGAGGAGAGTGAAAAAGTTGTCCTAAAGCTCAACATTCAGATAATGAAGATCATGGCATCCGGTCCCATCACTTCATGGAAATAGATGGGGAAACAGTGGAAACAGTGTCAAACTTTATTTTTGGGGGGCTCCAAAATCACTGCAGATGGTGACTGCAGCCATGAAATTAAAAGACACTTACTCCTTAGAAGAAAAGTTATGACCAACCTAGATAGTATATTCAAAAGCAGAGACATTACTTTGCCGACTAAGGTCCATCTGGTCAAGGCTATGGTTTTTCCAGTGGTCATGTATGGATGTGAGAGTTGGACTGTGAAGAAGGCAGAGTGCCGAAGAATTGATGCTTTTCAACTGTGATGTTGGAGAAGACTCTTGAGAGTCCGTTGGACTGCAAGGAGATCCAACCAGTCCATTCTGAAGGGGATGAGCCCTGGGATTTCTTTGGAAGGAATGATGCTAAAGCTGAAGCTCCAGTACTTTGGCCACCTCATGTGAAGAGTTGACTCATTGGAAAAAACTGTGATGCTTGGAGGGATTTGGGGCAGGAGGAGAAGGGGACGACTGAGGATAAGATGGCTGGATGGCATCACGGACTTGATAGATGTGAGTCTTAGTGAACTCTGGGAGATAGTGATGAACAGGGAGGCCCAGTGTGCTGTGATTCATGGGGTCACAGAGAGTCAGACACGACTGAGCGACTGAACTGGACTATGGTGTGCACATGTGCTCAGTCATGGTCAACTCTTTGAGACACTATGGACTCTAGCCTGCCAGTTTCCTCTGTTAATGGGATTTTTCAGCAAAGAATACTGGAGCAGGTTGTCATGTCCTTCTTCATTGTACCTTCCCTAACCAAGGAACGAACCCATGTCTCCTATGCCTCCTATATTGCAGAATAATTCTTGACAACTTAGCCACAAGGGAACCTCTTTTAAATGTATATATGTTTATAATTGTTGTATCTTTTTGATGGATTGATCATTTTATCATTATAAAATGTCCCTTTTACCTCTAGTCATATTTTTTGCTTAAAATCTATTTTTCCTAATATTAGTACAGACATCTCATCTGTCTTATGCTTACCATTTGTGTGATATATCTTTTTCTTCCTTTTTAAACTTCTCTTTCAAGCTGTTTACATGTTTGAATTTAAAATATGTCCTGTATTGATAGCATCGATTAGAATCTCGGCTTTTGTTTAGACTGTCAATCTTTTCCTTTTAATAACTTATTTAATCCATTCATGTTTGATATTGTTAATGATATATGTACTTTATATGTGACATTTTACCTTTTTTTTTGTTTGTTTCCACTTGTGTTTCCATTGAGTATTTGCTAGCATAACCTTTTAATTCCTTTCATGATTTTTCAATCCTTTGATTATTTTCTTAGTAGTTATTCTAGGGCTTACGATATACATCTCAACTTACCAGGATTTCCTTCAGATTTACACTCAATTCCTTTTATTTTTTTATTTTTATTTATTTATTTATTTTTTAAATTACAATACTGTATTTGTTTTGCCATACAATGACATGAATCAGCCACAGGTGAACACAATCTCCCAATGCCGAAGCCCCCTCCCACCTCCCACCCCACACCATCTACCTGAATCATCCTGTGCACCAGCCCCATGCATCCTGCATCCTGCATTGAACATAGACTGGCACTTCGTTTCTTACAAGATAGTATACATGTTTCAATGCCATTCTCCCCAACCATCCCACCCTCTCCCTCTCCCCCAGAGTGCAAAAGTCCGTTCTATACCTCTGTGTCTCTTTTGTTGTCTCACATAGAGGGTCATCATTACTATCTTCTAAATTCCATATATATGTGTCAGTATACTGTATTGGTGTTTTTCTTTCTGGCTTACTTCACTCTGTATGATCCTCAATTCCTTTTAAATAAATGTTAATTTCATAGAGTTCTATTCCCTCTTCCCCCTTTTTGTACTATTGTTGTTACATAATATACATTTCTATTTTCAATAATATATAAGTATATACATCATATATAGTTACTGTATAAATTAGTGAAGAAAGAAGATACAGATTTAACACTTTATTTTACAATATTTACTTTTATCATTTTTTTTCTTTAATGTGGATTCAAGTTATTTTCTGACGTCATTTGCTTTCAGTCTGAAGGGTTTCTTTACATCTTTTTCATCAGGTGCCTGATAGCAATAAATTCACTCAATTTTTGTTCGTGGTTTTATTTTCTATAACTTTCACCAGTTATGGGTGACTCACTGGGAAGTATATACACAGAGCTTTTTATAACACCATCTTTCAGTAATAAATTTTTAATATCTACACGTGTTTATATTTTCTTGAATGCAAACATGAAGTATTGGATCAGAGGATATTATTACCAAAAACAATAATTGTGTCATTTCAGCATTTTCCACTTTATCCACCTTACTGAAGTGCTAAGAGCCAAAAGGTTAGGCTTGCAGCTACAGGGTTTCTACCACTGGAAAAGAACCTCGCAGTTATAAATAAATGTGCTTATATAATATGGTTTGCACAGCTGGTCTCTATTCTGAGAGAGGAATAGAATTAGAATAGCTTCCCTAAAGAAAACAAAGTCTCCATAGAAAGTAAAAATTAAGGTCCCTTGGTTTTTGCCCTTTGGAATGAAAATAAATCTCTTCAGTAGGGCAGATAAGATATTTGTCCCTGGTTTACAATCACTGGAATGCCCCAGTGTTCTGGGCTTTATCCCTCTTTGAAATGTAAATGTAAATACATAGACGTAAATCTCTCTGGAGTTCTCTTTCTATTCAGTCATTTTTTTAATATTCAAAGTTTTGTATTTCACCTCAGATTTTAGTTTTCATTGCTCAAAAATTCTCACCATGCAGAAAATTTTGATATTGTTTCTAATAGGCAGTAATATATGTTTATTTTATGATTATTAATATGAGGTCCAGGAATACATTTAGATAAAATTAGAATGAATCTTCTTCATTTTGCTTTTCATTGTTCTACTTGGTTCCTAGCTGCCAGGAATAATTACTCCAATATCACTCTATAATATTAACTTTTATTGTTGTTCAGTCACTAAGTTGTGTCTGGCTCTTTGTGTCCCCTGGGACTGCAGCAAGCCAGGCTTCCCTGTCCATCACTATGTTCTGGAGTTTGCTCAAACTCATGTCCACTGAGTCAATGATACCATCCAACCATCTCAGCCTCTGTCTCCCCTCTTCTTCTCCTGTTCTCAATCTTTCCAAGCATCAGGGTCTTTTCCAGTGAGTCAGCTCTTTGCATTAGGTGGCCAAACTGTTTTGAATTTTCCAAACATTATCTCGGGGAATTAAAAATCCCTCAGGAACTCAGAGTCTTTCCTTGGGAGTTAGATGGCTGTCTGGATCATCAAAATCCTCTGTTTTTGTTGTTGTTTTGTCTCTAAGTCATGCCTGATTCTTTGCAGCCTCATGGACTGCAGCATGCCAGACTCCCCTGTCCCTCACTATCTCCTGGAATTTGCTCAGATTTATGTCCATTGAGTTGGTGATGCTATCTATCCGTTTATCCTCTGCTGCCCCATTCTTTTGCCTTCAATCTTTCCTAGCTTCAGCATCTTTTCCAATGAGTCAGCTCAACTTCATCTTTAGCATCAGTCCTTCCAATGAATATTCAGGATTGCTTTCCTTTAAGATTGACAGATTTGATTTATTTGCAGTTCAAGAGACTCTCAGGAGTCCTCTCCAACAACACAATTCAAAAGCATTAATTCTTTGATGTTCAGCTTTCTTTATGGTCTAAGTGTCACATCAGTACATGGCTATTGGAAAAAATCATAGCTTTGACTATAAAGACCTCTGTCAGCAAAGTGATGTCTTTCATTTTTAATGTGCTGTCTTGGTTTACCATAGCTTTTCTTCCAAGCAGCAAGCATCTTATAATTTCATGGCTACAGTCACCATCAGCAGTGATTTTGGAGCCCAAGAATATATAACCTTTTACTTCTTCCACTTTTTCTTCATCTATTTGCCATGAAGTGATGGGTCTGGGTACCATGATCTTAGTGGTTTTTTTTTTTTTTTTTTTTTAGTGTTGAAAATCCCCTTCCTGGATCACAGCCTTCTTGTGGTGAAGGGGTTTGTGTAACTCAATGAAGGTATCAGCCATACTGTGCAGGGCTGTCCAAGATAGACATGTTGTAATGAAGAGTTCTGAAAAAAAAATGTGATCCATTGGAGAAAAGCATGGGAAAGCACTCTAGCATTCTTGCTTTGAGAACCCCATGAAGAGTATGAAAATGGCAAATCCTTTCTTGTTAACATTTTATGTATTGTTAAATATAAAAGCAGGAGCTTAAAAAAAAAAAAAAGATAAAACAAAGTGGACAATCCGGTATTCCTAGCATTATTACTGTGAAGAACAAAAATATTCACATTTCCAATATGGTGTCAACTGAAAAAAAAAAGCACAACATAAAGTTGAGAGTTATATTTTATTCAGTAGGCCAAACTGAGGACATATCATCTCAGATAACTCTGAGAGACTGCTACAAAGTGATAAGGGAGGGACCAGGATATATAGGAGCTTTTGCAACAAAGACAAGGTGGTCAGGACATAAAATAATTACTATTAAAGAAAACCAGATATCATAATGTAAGAAATGTAGTGCTTTTCTGTGTATGGGAAGATGTAACAACCTGGGTTCATTTAAATTATTTCTCTGCTATGCATCTCAGCTATCTGTGACCAGTATCCTATTCTTTCTAATTTTGAGTTTCCTGCCTGGGAGCAGGGGTTGGAGGGGGTGTTCCAGGTTTGATTGCTAAATGGCAGCTAGCTTGTTTCTATCTTGTTCCCTTAGGGCTCATTGTAGGGTGACTGTAATGTGATGGCTTGATGGCTGCAACAGCTTTTGCTTATTGATGTGACAGGCAACATTTTTCATTCACACAAAGCTTAAACTAATTTTTGTAACACATTTTATAACTCATAATTTATCTCATTTAATAATTGAACTCTGTGTTGTGCTAATGAGAGTAAAAATAAAATCTAGACAATTTTGTATTATTTTCTAGTTCAAAATTCACTTATCAAATTATCTCTCACAAAAATTTGGAGAAATTATATTCTACAATAGTCAGTCTGTTCTGCTTACCTACTCTGACAGGCTGAAGGGAGGCAATCTTTTCCATGTACTTGTTAGGAACAAAATATCCATCAATAGAAATAAACACATAAACGAAACAATGAACAAGCTTGTCGGAAGAAGATAAAAGGGATAATTTGGCCCTGCAGAAATGAGAGTAGTACCTCTCTTTGTGTCTCAGAGTTTTTAGAATCCAATTAGGATGCCTCCTGAGTACTTATTACACTTCCTGGTTTTGGCTGTGCAAGAAACAGGTAAATCTTTTCTGTTTTTGTGTAATCTCACTCGAATGACTTCCTGTTACGGCTACTTCACTATAACACAACATATGCATTACTAAAAATAATTGCAGTATGCAAAATCATCAATAAAAAAAGGAACTGATGATAAGTGTGAAGTTAGAAGGAAAACTCAAAAATTTCATCAATGACACAAAGAGAAAAGTAGGAACTAAAAGAAAAAATCTCTGTTTTTTACATTCTAAACAGTCAAGAAAATATTCATATCATAATGGATACTGCAATTACCTTGTGGAAAAAGAAAAGATTTTTCTGTAAAGGGACATAAGATGGATTAAATCTTGTGATTTATTGTTAAATGACAGATACAATACACTAAGTATAATGTTTTACAGACTTAAAGCCTTAATCTTCTTTTTTTTTTTTTTTTTGCCTGTGAGAGACAGGTCCTTCAAGGATTCTGTTTATAGGAGATATTTGCTTCATAAAAATAAAAAAACTGTATATGATTCATAGCCATCTTCAGTAACTTTCTGTATAAATTCTGGAATTTCTTTTACAGCTTTTAATCTTGAATCATGGCTTTGTTCAACAGCTGAAAACTGGAAATTTTATTGATTTTTGAAAACACAAACTGGTATTAATAGGAGCCACTTCTGCAGGATTTGGAAATTTCTGTTTAAAATCTTATTTTATAAATAGTGCTTTATATTTGATTATGGAAGAATTTTCTGGCTTTTTAATGTTTGGTCTTCAGTATAAGTGCAACAGTCTTCCTGCTACTTCTGTTTCTTTATGTCCTGTTCCTACTGACTGTGTAGTGCTTGATGTCTTTCCAACCACAATAGTTCTTCTGTCTTCATGGCATTTTCTCCGATGGTTCCCAGTGTACATCCCCTACATGCTTGTTGCTTGAAAGCTATCACATGTTCATTTATTTCAAAATGTTTAATTATTTCTAGTTTCTTTCCAATATTTAGGCTTTTTTTTTTAAAATAAATTGGTCTGTGTTTCCTGATCAGTACACTGATGTTTGGTATGTTGAATGAGTCTCCAAAAATGCACAAATAAATAAATATTAAAACGATCCTTTAGCATAACACATGTAATCAACAGTGAGCCAATAAAAGAGAATGTTTGAGGTATGCCTGTAACTTGGAAGGGTTAATTTTAAATTTACACTGGATCTGCTTCTGTGACTTTAACCTATTTTTTTGTTATTGTGAGCGTACATAATACCTTACAACCTGAGCAGCCTACCTCTGAAAAACCTGAGGAAAGTGAAACCAGCCTGAGCCTTGCCATTCTAGGGGACATTTGCAAGGACTGAACAGTGTTTTACTTTATTTTGTCACTTTCCCCCATCTCTGATCCATAAAAGAACCTGGCAACTAGGCCCTGACAAGATGGTTATTTTGAGGTGCTAGCCTACCATCTTCTCAGTCAGCTGTCTCCGCAATTAAAATCTCTTCCTTGCCTCAACACCTCTTCTCTCAAATTCATTGGCCTGTTGTGCAGCAAACAGAGAGAACTTGGACTCAGTAACATGCCCATGTACTCATTTTGTGCATTCCTTTTTGGTTCAGTTCAGCTGGGTACAATTTTTGTATTCACCCAATATTTCTTGCACATAAATTTGCATACAAGCCAATGGAAGTTTTTTTTTTTTAATTAAATTGATTTACTTTAATTTTGCATTGTTTTTAAATTGCTTCCTAATAGATTGCATTGGGACATACATATGTTTCAAAATAAGTGTGATGGAAGAACTGACTGTACTTGAAACATGAAGTATCTTTAGTAAGACACTTAACCTGTCTATTTTTGTAAGCACATATAACGTGGCATTAGAAAATATTTTTAAAAATTGCGATTACATTTAAAAGTTAAGTAGCCAGCTTTAAGAATAAAAATGATCTAATTTAAATTTTCAGGAGTTTTGGAATATGCAGTGTTAATGTGTCAGGGGAGTGTGTAATTTCCTTGGTTCTGTCTCATTGCAACAAAAATTTGAAGCTATGGATAGACTGGTGTTACAGCCCTCAGACTGACCAAAGTTACAGCCTTGTGTAATTTCCTTGGATGGACCAGTGTTACAGCTCAATTTTATTTAGAAAGTAAAGGAAAATATATTCTTGAGGTGTGAGGGCGGGCCAACCCAAAAGACTCGAAGAGAAGCCCCGGTCCAATTTTGGCTCCTCTTTTTATATGTCTTTTTCTGCTCCCTGCAGCTTGCCCTATGTAAATTAGGCTAGCCAAGAGTACTGTCTGTTTTACCTGAGGTTCTCACTCTGCCCTCTGACCTTCCTTTGTTCTATTTTCTCGGGCTTTTCCCTTTCCTTGTCTTTTAGCCACTGCCAGTCTGGACTCCTCTTTTTATTCTAACTACTTAACAGTAACTGATTGTCCTTCATACATAAACAGGTTTTCTTCTATGGATAAAAAGCCCAGACTCCCCAGATTGCCTTCTGTATCTGAATTATCATATAACTATGTAAACTTAAGTAAGTTACAATAAATAATTGCTTTTATTATCTGTAGAGTAAGGATTAACTGTTTCAGCTGACTTGAAGGCCTTGAAATAAATATTCAGGGCTGATTTCCTTTAGGATGGACTGATTGGATCTCCTTGCAGTCCAAGGAACTCTCAAGAGTCTTCTCCAACACCATAGTTCAAAAGCATCAATTCTCTGGTGCTCAGCTTTCTCTATAGTCCAACTCTCAAATCCATACATGACTACTGGAAAAACCATAGCCTTGACTAGATGGGCCTTTGTTGACAAAGTAATGTCTCTACTTTTTAATATGCTGTCTAGGTTGGTCATAACTTTCCTTCCAAGGAGTAAGTTACCATCTGCAGTGATTTTGGAGACATATATGTTTGGAAACATATATGGAAACAAAGAAATATTGCTTATTTTAGAATTTACCCCCTATTCTGTCTTACCACATTTTAAGTTCTTCATGTTGAAATACACCATTAAGACAGGGACCAGAAACAAATACTAATAAATACCAAAAATCCAATGAAAAGAAATTCTGTTAGTATTGGAATAGATCAGAACTTGAAAAATATTTTCTTTAATGGAACAGATTAAGTTAAATATTCAAGGCTTTGTCAGCCATACAGTCTCTGCTGCAAATTATTAAATCTGCTATTATACTCAAAAGAAGTCACAGAAAACAAACAAACGAATAGCTATAGCAGTATTGATAAAACTACATAGCTATAAAAACATATGGTGATCCAGATTTAGCTCAGATGCCCCCCAGGAATAAATCCTTACAAATTAAAAAATAGATTTTTAGAATACCTACCTTTTCATTATATGTTAATCTATCTAGAGATGAATAAAGAATATTTCAACAGTCTCACATTTAATTTTGTAATATTAACACAATATTAGCACATCATTAGATTATCCCTGGTGGTTTAGTTGGTAAAGAATCTGCCTGCAATATGGGAGAATCAAGTTTGATCCCTGGGTGAGGAAGATCCCCTGGAGAAGGAAATGCAACCCACTCCAGTGTTTTTGCCTGGAGAATTTCATGTGCAGAGAAGCCTGGAAGGCTACAGTCCATGGGATTGCAAAGAGAAAGACACAACTGAATGAGTAGCACTTAAGATTATTTCACTAATTTCTGAAGAAATTCTGTTCTAGGGGTTGTCAATATTGGGAAGATTATTAAACATATATGTGAGGCAGAAATCACTAGGCAGTTTCATTTTACTAAAAAAAACTGACTTGGCTTTTGCATAGATGGATCTATAATAATTATTTCATATAATACTTGTATTTCTGATTAAGTAAACCAAGTCAGTGATTATATGTTATTTTCTAAGACATTAGCATATTTTGCCTAAAGGACATCTCAGGCTTTGTACTAATCTAACAAATTTTAATATTTACTAATATTTACCAGGTTTTAGCAACCTCAGAAATAGTGCCATGGTAAACTAGAAAATTCTTTGTTTCAAAATGAATTCTTCTGTGCAATGTTAATTAGTAAACAGCATTCCAGTTTTCTGCTTACTAGATGCCAAGTGCTCTTGCAGTCAAAACAATCAGAACTGGCTCCAGATATCATGGGAAAATATAACTTGAGAACCAGTGACATTTACTCAGAAATTATATATATACATGTATATACATGGTATTTAATGGTTTAGTTCAGTCACTCAGTCATGTCTGACTCTTTGCAATCCCATGAATTGCAGCACACCAGGCCTCCTTGTCCATCACCAACTCCCAGAATTCACTCAGATTCACGTCCATCGAGTCAGTTATGCCATCCAGCAATCTCATCCTTGGTCGTCCCCTTCTCCTCCTGCCCTCAATCCCTCCCAGCATCAGAGTCTTTTCCAGTGAGTCAACTCTTTGCATCAAGTGGCCAAAGTATTGGAGTTTCAGCTTAGCATCATTCCTCCTAAAGAAATCCCGGGGCTGATCTCCCTCAGAATGGACTGGTTGGATTTCCTTGCAGTCCACAGGACTCTCAAGAGTCTTCTCCAACACCATAGTTCAAAAGCATCAATTCTTCGGCACTCAGCCTTCTTCACAGTCCAACTCTCACATTCATACATGACCACTGGAAAAAACATAGCTTTGACTATACCACCCTTAGTTGGCAAAGTAATGTCTCTGCTTTTGAATATGCTATCTCGGTTGGTCATAACTTTCTTCCAAGGACTAAGCGTCTTTTAATTTCATGGCTGC
This sequence comes from Litocranius walleri, assembly GCA_006410535.1. Classification (NCBI taxonomy): domain Eukaryota; kingdom Metazoa; phylum Chordata; class Mammalia; order Artiodactyla; family Bovidae; genus Litocranius; species Litocranius walleri. The sequence continues at coordinate 527,458 of SJYG01000980.1, read as the reverse complement.
AGTCACCAGCTGCAGTGATTTTGGAGCCCAAAAAAATAAATTTTGACACTGTTTCCACTGTTTCCCCATCTATTTCCCATGAAGTGATGGGACCGGATGCCATGATCTTTGTTTTCTGAATGTTGAGCTTTAAGCCAAATTTTTCACTCTCCTCTTTCACTTTCATCAGCAGGCTTTTTAGTTCCTCTTCACTTTCTGCCATAAGGATGGTGTCATCTACTTATCTGAGGTTATTGATACTTTCCGGGCAATCTTGATTCCAGCTTGTACTTCTTCCAGTCCAGCGTTTCTCATGATATACTCTGCATATAAGTTAAATAAGCAGGGTGACAATATACTGCCTTGACGTACTTCTTTTCCTATTTGGAACCAGTCTGTTGTTCCATGTCTAATTCTAACTGCTGCTTCCTGACCTGCATACATATTTCTCAAGAGGCAGGTCACGTGGTCTGGTATTTGCATCTCTTTCAGAATTTTCCAGTTTTTTGTGATCCACACAGTCAAAGGCTTTGACATAGTCAATAAAGCAGAAATAGATGTTTTTCTGGAACTCTCTTGCTTTTTCCATGATCCAGTGGATGTTGACAATTTGATCCCTGTTTCCTCTGCTTTTTGTAAAACCAGCTTGAACACATCTGGAAGTTCATGGCTCACGTGTTGCTGAAGCCTGGCTTGAGGAATTTTGAGCATTACTTTACTAGCATGTGAGATGAGTGCAATTGTGCGGTAGTTTGAGCATTCCTTGGCATTGCCTTTCTTTGGGATTGGAATGAAAACTGACATTTTCCAGTTCTGTGGACACCACTGAGTTTTCCAAATTTGCTGGCATATTGAGTGTAGCACTTTCACAGCATCATCTTTCAGGATTTGAAATAGCTCTACTGGAATTCTATCACCTCCACTAGTTTTGTTTGTAGTGATGCTTTCTAAGGTCCGTTTGACCTCACACTCCAGGATGTCTAGCTCTAGACGAGTGATCACACCATCGTGATTATCTGGGTCAAGAAGATCATTTTGTACACTTCTTCTGTGTATTCTTACCACCTCTTCTTAATATTCTTAATATCTTCTGCGTCTGTTAGGTCCAGACCTTTTCTGTCCTTTATCGAGCCCACCTTTGCATGAAACGTTCCCTTGGTATCTCTAATATTCTTGAAGAGATCTCTAGTCTTTCCATTGTGTTGTTTTCCTCTATTTCTTTGCATTGATCGCTGAAGAAGGCTTTCTTATCTCTTCTTGCTATTCTTTGGAACTCTTCATTCAGATGCTTATATCTTTCCGTTTCTCCTTTGCTTTTCGCCTCTCTTCTTTTCACGGCTATTTGTAAGGCCTCCCCAGACAGCCATTTTGCTTTTTTGCATTTCTTTTCCATGGGAATAGTCTTGATCCCTGTCTCCTGTACAGTGTCTCAAACCACATTCCATATTTGATCAGGCACCCTATCTATCAGATCTAGGCCTTTAAATCTGTTTCTCACTTCCACTGTATAATCATAAGGGATTTGATTTAGGTCATACCTGAATGGTCTAATGGTTTTCCCTGCTTTCTTCAGTTTAAATCTGAATTTGGTAATAAGGAGTTCATTAACTGAGCCCTAGTGAGCTCCTGGTCTTGTTTTTGTTGACTGTATAGAGCTTCTCCATCTTTGGCTGCAAAGAATATAATCAATCTGATTTCAGTGTTGACCATCTCATGATGTACATGTGTAGAGTCTTCTCTTGTGTTGTTGGAAGAGGGTATTTGCTATGACCAGTGCATTTTCTTGGCAAAACTCTATTGGTCTTTGTCCTGCTTCATTCCGCATTCCAAGGCCAAATTTGCCTGTTACTCCAGGTGTTTCTTGACTTCCTACTTTTGCATTCCAGTCCCCTAAAATGAAAAGGACATCTTTTTTGGGTGTTAGTTCTAAAGGTTCTTGTAGGTCTTCATAGATTCATTCAACTTCAGCCTCTTCAGCATTACTGACAGAATGTGGTCCACTGGAGAAGCGAATGGTAAGCCACTTCATTTTCTTGCCTTGAGAACCCCATGAACAGTATGAAAAGGCAAAATTATGGGATGCTGAAAGAGGAACTCCCCAGGTCAGTATGTGCCCAATATGCTACTGGAGATCAATGGAAAAATAACTCCAGAAAGAATGAGGGATGGAACCAAAAACAATACCAAACTGTGGATGTGACTGGTGATAGAAGCAAGGTCCGGTGCTGTAAAGATCAATATTGCATAGGAACCTGGAATGTCAGGTCCATGAATCAAGACAAATTGGAAGTGGTCAAACAAGAGATGACAAGAGTGAACGTCGACATTCTAGGCATCCTCAAACTAAAATGGACTGGAATGGGTGAATTTACCTCAGATGACCATTATATCTACTACTGCAGGCAGGAATCCCTCAGAAGAAATGGAGTAGCCATCATGGTCAACAAAAGAGCCTGAAATGCGGTACTTGGATGCAATCTCAAAAACGACAGAATGTTCTCTGTTTGTCTCCCAGGCGAACCATATAATATCATGGTAATCCAAGTCATACAAGTTATGAATTCTTAAATGACTGACATTCAGTGAAAACTGTACAGTTCAAGGTTCAGGTGAGCTTTCCTAGTCAGCAATACATTTCCTGTGTTGCTAGACATTGTTTCTAGAAGAATCATTTTTTTGTACCATTCCACTGGGAGAAGGACACCTGAAAGCTTGTGTCTATTTTTCCCTATACTTGATCTCATGTGCCTTTTCCCTTTTCTGAGTTTACTCTGAATTCTTTGACTGTAATTGTAAATATGAGCATAACAGATCTTCTGAATGAATTATATGAGTTCTAGTGAATCTTCAATCTGAGAATGGCCTTGGTGATCTATAATGGACAGAAAATTGTAATAATTATTATAAATGCAAATAGTTTCAGATGAATTATACATTTAACTACTACAGTAAACTGTATTTATATTATCAGTATTGAATGGAGCAAGAACCTGTGGGGCTCCTGGGTGTGGAAACATTTCCATATCCTCTGTTTCTTGTTTGTAGGGAATAGACTTCAGCCTCCATGACCTTCTCTGAGTTTGAAATGGCAGAATCTTGGGGCTGGTTGCCTGGGATGGCCCAGAGGGATGGTATGGGAAGGGAGGTGGGACAGGGGTTCAGGATGGGAAACACATGTACACTTGGTGGCAGATTCATGTTTATGTATGGCAAAACCAATACAATATTGTAAAGTAATTAGCCTCTAATTAAAATAAATAAATTTATATTTAAAAAAGAGAGACTCTAACAGCTGCTAATCATGGAAGGGAGGGCTACCTCAATGGCTCAGCAGGTAAAGTATCTACTTGCAATGCAGGAGACACAGGAGATTCAGTTTCAAACCCTGGCTTGGGAAGACCCTCTGGAGAAGGAAATGGCAACTCACTCCAGTATTGTTGCCTGGAAAATCACATGTACAGAGAAGTCTGTTGGGCTACAATCCAATGGAGTTGCAAAGAGTCTGAAATGAGTGAGTGACTAAGAGCATAAGTATAAGCACAATCAGATAAGCAAGGGGCAAGGGAGGAGCATCCAAGGAACAGTAGTGCAGCCTTGGAGCAGGGTCCTGGTTCCACTTCAAGCAGTACACACAACATCTTTTAGTTCTTCTGTAGAACTAAAACTCTCACAAATGGAAAATGTTAGCTTTCTTCATTCCAGAGATCAGTTTGATAACCTCAAGAAGCTCATCAGGAGACCTCTTGAGGCCAGATTAAAAGAATGTAGGCCCTGTACACCCCCTCATCCTTATCAGCAACCTTGCCCTTGAATCATTGATATAAAATTTACAAAATCCTCCTGGCTTAGGACACACAGTTTTTCAAGCCTTGAGTTCTCCTGTGTCTCCATTTGCCTAGCAAAGTAATAAAGATTTTTACTTCTACTTCACCCAAAACTCTGTCTTTGACATTCAATTCAACACCAGTACACAGAGGTGGAGTTTTTGGCATTGATATTGCTCTTGATATTTTTTGTAATGTTACATAAAATAGATACTGGAATACTTGTTATTATCAAATATGATACCACTTTTGATATCAATGATAAAAACTTTAGATATATGAGCTTAATATCAGAGTCTGGAAATATTTTATAACATAGAGCAGACAGTGAGCATAGTGGGAACAGGCATTATAGGATAGATATCTTTATAACTGAAGAACCTAACATAGCACATGATACATATAAATGCTCAATACTTGTTTGTAAAATTAAATGAGTTCTAAGAACCTAGAAAAGAAGGTATCACAAGGGATTAGCATAGTTACAGAATCAACATGGAAGCATAATCTCACTCTATTAGTATTTTAAGTAAAGCGGTATATAGTAAGAATGGTCAAGTAGAGAAAACTCACAAGATGATCTGGATTTCAGGAAAGTGCTAAAATTTCTCGTGATTTATTTATTTACCAGTTGGAGAAATGTAGGCCAGATGAAAGAAAAATCAAGTTTGGTGAAAGTTAGATGACAGTACCTTTAAACGGTTGAAATACATCTCCTCCACTGATCACTTAAAAAAAAGAGAGTGATCATTTAGACTCTGTCCTAAGCCTTGTCCTATATGTAATCCTTATATCATTGACTTGGATAAAGACAAAAATATATGCTCATAAAATTTTCAGGTGACAAAAAGCTGACAGAAACGATTCATATACTGCATATCAATCAGTAGTTGAAAAATCCTCAACAGCAGTTTGTGTGGAAAAGATGTCAGGCTTTAGTTGACTGCCAAAATCATCAGTTGTGACTGTCAAGGAAGTTAAATAAATGTGGGTTGTATATAAATTCAGTGGTACAGATATGTGTGCAAATATGTGCATATGCCTGTGTGTTTCACTAATGGCTGTAGGAAATTATCTCATACAAAATCAACAGAGCTAATAGAATCCATCCAAAGAAGTTGTCTTAACTCAAAACTCATGGGTTTTCTCTTACATGTCAGCTATTCTCATACTTATGGTCAACCATGCAGTACATAATCATCATCTTTAAGATTCAGCGATTTCTAAGAGCCCTAGTGTGAGCAAGAAAGCTGTTATTCTAAATGGCTTTATTAATTCAGGAAAGCAAATTGTCAAGAGGTATTAGGGCTCATCTCAGCAAATACATACTAAACTGTTTTCATTGATCTACTTTAGAAAGAATTTTGTGTTAGTGATTGCTTCTAGATCAGAGGGGTGGAGAGATGAAAGGCCTGTCATAAGACCACCTGCAAGAGGACATTAAAAGCAAGAAGATTATCTGAAATGTCTGATCAAAAAAGAAAAGCTTGCTTGAGAAAAGGAGAGGAACAGCCTCTCCTTATCACCTTAAAGGATATAAAAATAATAAGCAAATAGCTTTGAGAGTCATAAGGAAAAATAAAGTTTAAAAATGTTGGAACATGAGAGGAATTTCTAGCATGTGAGTTTCCTCTCTGATACTCATCCCCTCTGTGAAAATCTCTGTGTCTCACAGACTGTTGTGGGTCCTCTCCCTGTTACTTTCCTGTGCACGTGTCTACAGGAGCTGTACTTTTTCTAAAACAGGATGCCTTTCTGTGAATTATGACTTGCTGTCAGCTGAGCTTGAGAATATAATTACCTTTGCTGATAGGAGACTGGGAAATGGATTACAGGTGAAGAGCATAATAAGGTGCTGAAGTAGGTAGAGAGGAAAACTGCCTCTGAATACTTCAGTAAATGCAGGGGATACTTACTTCTCACTCCATTAAAAGTTATCAGAATATTTATTGTGGCTATGTTTGACTTTAATGGAATACAATGTGTAAGAAAAGTTTGCATAGGGTGATAAGAGCTAGATCCTGAGAAAGGCAAACAAGTATAGTTTAATTGAAATGATTAAGTACCAACACCCCACTAGACTATTACAGCAAAGTTAGGCCCTAAATGGTGCTTGATAGGAGGGGTCAATTTCATGCACTTTAAAATAATAGCATTATTATTATTACAAATGATATGGTGTTTAGAAATATAATTTATTTATGCATAATTTATCAAAAATAAATTATATAAATATTATTAATATAATAAATTATAAATAAAGCACAATTCTGAGTAGTATAGTGGGGTTATAATTGCTACTTCAAGCTGTCAGAATGAAAGTTAAAATTTTTGAATGTTCTATCCATACCAAATTATTTGAGTATCTAACACATACTTGGGATTAGAATATTATTTTAATTCATTAACCTCTTAGAGTTGAGAGTCTAATGGGAAAAGATAAGGAAGTATATCTTCAATGAAGATATAACAACAATAAAATGTAATTAACAACATCCTTAGTTTCTTCAGTGACCTGGCTCATGAAGAGAGAGAAAAAGCATGTGTGTTTCATAGAGAGAGGGATGGAGATACAGAGATGGAGCTAGAAGGAAAGAGAGACAAGAGAGATTGAGACTGGCTTGTTAATTACTTTTAAAATGGAATTAGCTTGTAATAGCATTAGTCACTATCCAATAAAGCAGAATCACTCAGTCGTGTCCAACTCTTTGCAACCCCACGAACTGTAGCCTACCAGGCTCCTCCATCCATGGGATTTTCAAGGCAAGAGTACTGTAGTGGGTTGCCGTTTCCTTCTCCAAGGGATCTTCCCAACCCAGGGATCAAACCCAGATCTCCTGCATTGTAGACAGGCACTTTACCCTCTGAGCCACCAGGGAAGCCCACTATTCAATAAGGTAACTTCAGTAAGCAGAACTCTCATTCCTTCATTGCAGCTGATTTGCCTTTAAGAAGATAGGGGAAATAGAATTTGAAAAAGGAAGACAATTATATGAATAGCTTAGTTAAAAATAGTGGTAAAGTTTTACATAATTAAATGCAGTCTGCTAGGATTCATTTCAACACTGTCTTAGGCTAGTTTTCTGGAAACAGACTATGAACTGGCAATTTGAAAGGGGATTTTTCAGTGAGTACACTCAGCAAAGGTGCTTGAGGAGGTGAGGAAAAAATCATCTGAGTGGAGGAAGAATTTGAACTACATTTCCACAATTCAGTTATCATAGATCCCTCAGTTGATCTCACATTGGGTTTAGGGGTTATGATAGCTCTTTAGAAAGAAAGGGGCCCAAACTTTGCCACTGGTTCCATTAAACAGTTGTTGGATATGGGCTCCCTTTAGGAAAATGTTGTGACCTTGATGAGGGAACTTTCTTCAACTAAAGCAATTTCAAGGGAATCACATACCTGTGAGCAGGTAGCAGTCAGCGGCTCAGGGAATAGAAGATGGATTTAAAGAAAGGTAAATCTGGCCTGGGCATCACAGCATCCATCACAAACATCTAGATGAATCCCATTCACTAGATTATCATTCAACATTCCCAGAATTTGCCTCTTTAGACAGAGTACTTAAAAGCCTTAAAGAGGCATGCAAGCAGGCTCAGTCACTTGTGTCCGAGGGACTCTGCAAAGCTATGGACTGTAGTCCATCAGGCTCCTCTGTCCATGGGATTCTCCAGGGAAGAATACTGGAGAAGATTATAATACCTCTCTCCAGGGTATCTTCCTAACCTGAGGATCGAACCCGCAACTGCTGCATTGCAGGTGGATTCTTTACTCACTGAGCCACCTGGGAAGACTTTTAAAGAGGCGTAGCTCCTCAACTCAGACTTTAAAAATTCAGCAGAAAACTCAAGTATAGAGTTTGTAATTGACAAGTATTTGGAGGTAGCTCAGAAGATGAATGGCAAAAGGAAAGTGAGAGATTCTAAAAAGAGGAGTATTGATCACAGAAAACAGAATCGTGTAAAGTTATTGTGTCAGAGGGGACAAATGGGAGAGGCCTGCTTGCATTTTTTTTTCCTAAACCAACTTTCTGAGGTGCAGCAGACACATTATAGAAGATTCAATTAAAACTGATTCAGTCCATGGGGTCTGCCTCTATTCCACTTAAATAACACTGAAAAGCCAGGAGCAAGCAATGAGAATTCATAATTTTACAGCTTAAAATAAAGCTATGAAAGTCATCAGAATGATAAACCTACAAGGAGAGAGATGTGTGTGTTTGTGTGTGAGTGTGTGTGTGTGTGTGTTTAAAAAGTATCTGGTTTCCTTGGTGTGTATGCCCAGCAGTGGGATTGCCGGGTCATAACGCAGTTCTATTTCCAGTTTTTTTACTCAGCCATTAAAAATAATACATTTGAATAAGTTCTAAGGAGGTGGATGAAACTGGAGCCTATTATACAGAGTTAAGTAAGCCAAAAAGAAAAACACCAATACAGTATACTAATGCATATATATGGAATTTAGAAAGATGATAATGATAACCCCACATGCAAGACAGCAAAAGAGACATATATGTATAGAACAGTCTTTTGGACTCTGTGGGAGAGGGAGAGGGTGGGATGATTTGGGAGAATGGCATTGAAACATGTATAATATGATGTAAGAAACAAATCACCAGTCTAGATTTGATGCAGGATACAGGATGCTTGGGGCTGGTGCACTGGGATGACCCAGAGGGATGGTATGGGGAGGGAGGTGGGAGGGGGGATTCAGGATTGGGAACACATGTACACCGGTGGTGGATTCATGTTGATGTATGGCAAAACCAATACAATATTGTAAAGTAATTAGCCTTCCATTAAAATAAATAAATTTAAATTGAAAAATAAAATAAAAGTATCTGGTGCAATTCAAAATGAAGGAAAATATTATTAGTGGCCAAGGAATAAAGGAAAAAACAAGACCTAATGGAAAGATAGCATTTTTTAAGAAAAATAGCAGATACTTCTAAAGAAACAGATATTGCCAAAAACGTTCTCTAGAAAAAGATTTTGCTCAAAAATCCCTAATTAAAGTTAGCGTATATAGATGAGAGATGTCTTTATAAATGCACTTGAATACTGTGAAATGTATTTATTAGGACACATTTCCATTGTGGAATTATTGCAGACTGCTCTGTTTTATAAAGTTACATAATTATATACATCCAATTTATATTTAATACCAGGATTTAAGTCTTTTGAAAATGGAGTCATGTGGAGGTAACTGCATCTTACAAACTTATAAGAACAAAGAAAATTTCAGTGAATACTTGGTAGAGAGAAAATGCTATAGAGTGTATTCCATATGGTAAAATAGTTACATTTCTTTTGCTCTGCAGTCTGGATGTCTGGGTTCAGATTCCACATTTACCACTTACTAGGTGAGTTCAAACAGTTACTTGAACTCTAGACTCATTTTCCAAATCTGTAAAATGGAGATATTCTTTGTAATATTCTTTTTAATTATGAAGCTTATTATAGTGTCTAGTACATAGTAATTATTCCATGAATGACAACTATTATTGTTATTACTATTAACTTTTGTGGTGAGTAGAAGTGTTAGCAAACTTCCTTAGAATAAAAATGTCTTAGAAAAATAGATAAGGAGGAAGAATGAGAGTTTAGTGAGTATAATCAATGAGAATTAGTAAAACAGAGATACTTCAAGCATGAGAAAGTATGAAATATGGATTATTTATTCCTAGAAATGAGTTTATATCATTATATACATATATTTTTTCAGTAGTTTGATGGGTTAATGATTTGGTGGCCCTAATGGCTCTTCACATTTGGCTATACTAACAGTAAATATTTATTAATTGCCTTCTATGTTTCTTTGTGTGTGTTTAAAAAGTATCTGGTTTCCTTGGTGTGTATGCCCAGCAGTGGGATTGCCGGGTCATAACGCAGTTCTATTTCCAGTTTTTTTACTCAGCCATTAAAAATAATACATTTGAATAAGTTCTAAGGAGGTGGATGAAACTGGAGCCTATTATACAGAGTTAAGTAAGCCAAAAAGAAAAACACCAATACAGTATACTAATGCATATATATGGAATTTAGAAAGATGATAATGATAACCCCACATGCAAGACAGCAAAAGAGACATATATGTATAGAACAGTCTTTTGGACTCTGTGGGAGAGGGAGAGGGTGGGATGATTTGGGAGAATGGCATTGAAACATGTATAATATGATGTAAGAAACAAATCACCAGTCTAGATTTGATGCAGGATACAGGATGCTTGGGGCTGGTGCACTGGGATGACCCAGAGGGATGGTATGGGGAGGGAGGTGGGAGGGGGGATTCAGGATTGGGAACACATGTACACCGGTGGTGGATTCATGTTGATGTATGGCAAAACCAATACAATATTGTAAAGTAATTAGCCTTCCATTAAAATAAATAAATTTAAATTGAAAAATAAAATAAAAGTATCTGGTGCAATTCAAAATGAAGGAAAATATTATTAGTGGCCAAGGAATAAAGGAAAAAACAAGACCTAATGGAAAGATAGCATTTTTTAAGAAAAATAGCAGATACTTCTAAAGAAACAGATATTGCCAAAAACGTTCTCTAGAAAAAGATTTTGCTCAAAAATCCCTAATTAAAGTTAGCGTATATAGATGAGAGATGTCTTTATAAATGCACTTGAATACTGTGAAATGTATTTATTAGGACACATTTCCATTGTGGAATTATTGCAGACTGCTCTGTTTTATAAAGTTACATAATTATATACATCCAATTTATATTTAATACCAGGATTTAAGTCTTTTGAAAATGGAGTCATGTGGAGGTAACTGCATCTTACAAACTTATAAGAACAAAGAAAATTTCAGTGAATACTTGGTAGAGAGAAAATGCTATAGAGTGTATTCCATATGGTAAAATAGTTACATTTCTTTTGCTCTGCAGTCTGGATGTCTGGGTTCAGATTCCACATTTACCACTTACTAGGTGAGTTCAAACAGTTACTTGAACTCTAGACTCATTTTCCAAATCTGTAAAATGGAGATATTCTTTGTAATATTCTTTTTAATTATGAAGCTTATTATAGTGTCTAGTACATAGTAATTATTCCATGAATGACAACTATTATTGTTATTACTATTAACTTTTGTGGTGAGTAGAAGTGTTAGCAAACTTCCTTAGAATAAAAATGTCTTAGAAAAATAGATAAGGAGGAAGAATGAGAGTTTAGTGAGTATAATCAATGAGAATTAGTAAAACAGAGATACTTCAAGCATGAGAAAGTATGAAATATGGATTATTTATTCCTAGAAATGAGTTTATATCATTATATACATATATTTTTTCAGTAGTTTGATGGGTTAATGATTTGGTGGCCCTAATGGCTCTTCACATTTGGCTATACTAACAGTAAATATTTATTAATTGCCTTCTATGTTTCTGCTGCAGTTCTTGGCACTTTACATATTTAGATCCAACTAAGTTTTCCTCCAGTTTTTTTTTTTTTTTAAATCAGGTAAACTGAAATCCTATTTCAAGTGGAAAAAAAATATGATGAGTGTTTCTAGTAACTTGAATATTATTAAATTGGGAAGTCAAAATATAATCCCAGACACATTGACTCTAGAGATTATGATTTTAAATAGTACACTGTTCTATAGTGTATCTACTTGCATGTGTGTGTTCAATGCAATATAAAACATTGGAGAGTAAGCCTGTTATTCATGAAATCAATTCAAGAGGATAAAGTTATCTGATTTTTAGTGATTCTCTAGTACTACTAGACTGTCACTAGATATAAAATAGTATTTACAGTTCTACCTCCTGGTAAGGTTAATAAAGGTGAAAATTAAGTAAGGTTTTAGATTTTCTATCGTAAAGGAAATCAGTCCTGAATATTCATTGCAAGGACTGATGCTGAAGCTGAAACTCCCATACTTTGGCCACCTGATGTTAAGAGCTGACTCACTGGAAAATACCCTGATGCTGGGAAAGATTGAAGGCAGAAGGAGAAGAGACAACAGAAGATGAGACGGTTGGATGGCACCACCGACTCGATGGACATGAATCTGAGCAAACTGAGGGATTTGGTGATGGACAGGGAAGCCTGGCATGCTGCAGTCCATGGGATCTCAAGGAATCGGACATGAGTGAGTGACTAAACTTACTAACTAATACTCATTCCAAGTCCTGAATGGCTGAGGTGGTCAATGGGAAACATGGGAACTGTGATTACATGCACAGTACCTATCCAATGGTTGGTGGCTTATCACATAATTATTAGAATCAATTGATGAGAAATAAGAGTACCACAATCAACATAGTCTAACGGACCAACTATCAAAAACATTGAATTGGCAGCCACTGGTGGGTTACAGTAGGATCCCTTCATAAGAGTTGACATCATTCTTCCACTGTCTTATGGTCACACATGGAAACTTTATTTTTAAATATGAGGGTATTTCCTCCCCCCAAAATTATTTTTTTCTAAAATTTTGTATGTTAGCTAGGGCTGCAGTAACAAAGTATCACCAACAATGAGCCTTAAAAAACAGAAATACATATTTTCACAATTCTGGAGGCTAGAAGGCTGAGATCAAGGTGTTGGCAGGACTAGTTGCTTCTGAGATGTCACTCCTATAGATGGTCATCTTCCCCTTGTGTCTTCATGTAGTCTTCTCTCTATACGTGTATATTCAAATTCCCCCTTCTTATAAAGACACCACTCTCCAAATACACATCATTATCTCCGAATGGAATCACGCTTTGAGGTACTGCAGGCTAAAACTTCCATGCAGGAAGTTTGGGGAGTTGAGCCATACACATTAGTAATGGAATAAAAATATATTCTACAGTCCACCTGATAACAATTATTTTATATTGTCACCCAAGCCTACATGCTACTATAGTCCAGTAGAAGACTCAAATTGAAAGAAGCAATTCTAAACTTTGTTCAAAATAGTCTACAAATGAGTCAGATACACAAAAGTAGGGTAGAGTTTCCTTCTCGTGTAGCATTTCATTCCTTTGATGGGGATGGAAAAGAAGAAAGCTTCACAAATTCAGATTTTACTCTCTATACCTTTTGGAATCAAAGAAAAATGCTCACACTAAACACACACACACACACACACACACAGAGGATGTCTGACTTCATTGTCGTTTTTATGAAAATCTAATAAGCCTTTTGTTTTTCACCTAGTAGTAGCTACGGTTACATTTATCATATTTTCTGAAAGTCATTGGTCAAAGCCTTTCAGTCTTACCAATCTAGAATATAAATAACTGGGTACTAGAGTCCCTTGGGTTGCAAGGAGATCCAACCTGGGTGTTCTAAAGGAGACCAGTCCTGGGTGTTCTTTGGAAGGAATGATGTTAAAGCTGAAACTCCAGTACTTTGGCAACTTCATGTGAAGAGTTGACTCCTTGGAAAAGACTCTGATGCTGGGAGGGATTGGGGGCAGGAGGAGAAGGGGACGACAGAGGATGAGATGGCTGGATGGTATCACTGACTCACTGGACTATGAGTCTGAGTGAACTTCGGGAGTTGATGATGGACAGGGAGGCCTGGCGTGCTGCAATTCATGGGGTCACAAAGAGTCAGAAATGACTGAGCAACTGAGCTGAACTAAACCGAACTAAATTTGTAATACATTAGGGTCATCCAAAAATTACAAAATAATGGAATATAAAGGTAAATCCAAATTGAAGGTAAAAATTGGTGATAAGAAACTCAGAGTATAATTTCACTTAACAATTCCTTATTAATCAGTGTAATCATAGATGAACCATTCTTCATGTACCTGAAATGTTTTTCTTCACTATTTCAGCCCTGTACTTTATTTTTGCCCCTTAATTTTACTGTGAAGGAAAGAACAGACAATATAATTTTCATATTATCCAGGGGATTATGACTAGATTGTTATTATTTAAATAAAGATACAAAGAGTAAGCATGAGACTAAATTAAAGCGCCAGTGAATATAGTGGGAATCTTAATAGGCTTAAGAAAAACTATTTTTAAATCTCACCTTTTAGTCATATTACTACAAAAATAGAGACGATAGTGTTAGATATCTGTCATGTACCTATTCTAGCCTAAACAATTATTCCATCATGACAATTTCTTTTTTTTTTCTTAACCATACTCACACTCTTTGTCCTTTGATTATGCAGAAGTGAGTCTCAGGAACTAAAACTTGTAAAAATAAATATTTCAGTATGTAATTCTAGAATATAACGGCTTTGATAAATATAACTACAACAGTATTAACATGTTCCTGTAAATAAAAATAATTTTTAACAAATTTATTTTTAGAGAAATTTTATGTTTACAGTATAATCCAAAACAACGTACAGAGATATCACATATATCCCCTGTCCCACTCATGCACAATATTTCCCACCAGAGTGGTACATTTAGTACAATTGATGAACCTGCCTTGACATATCATTATCACTCAAAATTTATACTATGTTTCACTCTTGGTGCTGTTACATTTTATGGTTTTGGACAAATGTATAATGATATGCAACCATAATTACGCTGTCATACAGAATAGTGTCACTGATCTAAAATTGCCCTGTTTTCACCTATTTATTCCTCCAATCTCACAGTCCCTGGCAACCACTGATCTTTTTACTGTCTCCATAGTTTTACATTTTCCAGAATGTGACAGAGTTATAATTATACTGCATGTAGCCTTTTCACGTTGGTCCTTATTATTTAGTGGTGTTCATTTGTTTCTTGTATGTCATTTCATGGCATGATTATTGGCTTTAAGTGCTGAATAATAGTAGTATAACATATAATAGTGATAATATTATTAAATTTATGCTATGCATAAAATAATTTCTTCTTAAAATATGTAGTCAGTTTACATTTTTATTTTATTTATTTATTGTATTTTACTTTATTTTACTTTACAATACATCAATACTTTTGCCGTACATCAACATGACTCCGCCATGGGTATACACATGTTCCCAATCCTGAGCCCCCCTCCCACCTCTCTCCCCATACCATCTCTTTGAATCATCCCAGTGCACCAGCCCCAAGCATCCTATATCCTGCATCGAATCTAGACTGATGATTCCTTTCTTATATGATATTATACATGTTTCAATGTTATTCTCCCAAATTATCCCACCCTCTTCCTTTCCCACAGAGTCCAAAAGACTGTTCTATACATTTATGTCTCTTTTGCTGTCTTGCATACAGAGTTATCATTACCATCTTTCTAAAATAAAATATGAAGTCAGTTTACATTTTTTAAATTATCACATATACATTTGTAATATTTGAAAAGTCAAATAAAATCCATATATTGCAAATGGTTGAAATGCAGCTTAAATCTCTCTCTCTTTTTTTTTTAATTCACAATTACATGTCTCTCCTGCAGTCTCTTTTTTACTGTCGTTGTTTTTGTTGAGGAGACTAAGAAATATGTTGTAGCAAGTTCTCACACAGGCAGATTTTTTCTAACTGCCCATTGATAATAGAAAACTAATTGTCTGAGATACCTATCACCATAAATATTTTTCCTAGAATGCAAACACCAAAGAAACATAGTAAAGAGGAAGTGTCTAAGATGTAGAAGGATTGTCTGGAACACTAAAGGAAGAGCTTGTTACTAAAACAAACATGTACATCACAGACACATGGATTAGTATCTTGATTCTGACGATTAAGAGCTTAACATTGGACAAGTTTATGATATTTTTGTTCTCAGCTTCCAGGTATGTAAAACTGTACATAAGTACATAATAGTTAAATGGCTGAAAACAGAAGTTGCTTTTATTATTGTTTGATTTCTTTTTAAAAGTATTTTTAATTTTTCATATTCTTTAATTTTTTAAATTTTAGAATCTTATTTTTTTAAGTGTGAAAGCTGCCAGAGAAAATGTACAATTCCTGCAGAGTGATAACCTTGACAGTTGGTGTCAAAACAATCATATAAAACAAATTATCTTTAAATAAGAGAATAGTGGAAATATTTAGTGATGTTGAAGCTTGTGTGGAACAGTAAAATAAATAACTGGTGACTGAGAAATAAACAAAGAAACAAACAGAAATAATATGGTTGAGATGTTTGCTTTGGGTCAATAGAGACAAAGTTAAATTTCAACTTTGCATGTGCTTTCTGTATAGATTTTGGAAGTACATTGACTGATTTTTAATTTCCCTCATCTTTCAAATGGATATAATAATATTTACCTCATAGAGATGATATCAATATTAAAAGAAAGAAATTAGTAAAAACATTGAACTAATTTGTTTCACAAAGTTCACAACTGTCAAAAATATGATTAGAGGGAAGAGTCTGTGTGAAGGATATATAAAAATTAAATGTTCATGTATTTATCTCAACTTTCCTTTGTGTCTACTTGTATACATACATATAAATGCCAGGTTGGAGTGACTACAGTTCCAGTGAATCTATCTTTTGAAATAATTCATTTGCATGATCCCTAAAATGTTTTCTTCACAAATATTTTATAATTGATTTACAAAGTTTTTGTTTGGTTTATTTCATTTTTAAAGAAGGAGGAAAACAAAGTCAGGAAGAAATACAGAGGAGCTTGCATTTCTGTTGGTGATGTTTTATTTCCTTGGCTGGGGGCAGATGTGTGACTATTTATTATTTTCTATGTCTACAATACTACATAAAAATTTTTAAATTATTATTCAACTATACTTAGCTAGCACTCAGAAATGGTAAGACTTTTAAAAATTATGGAATAATTTAGTTTCAAGTTAGAGACAATAAAGTATAAAGGTTTACAGAATGCATTAATTAAGAATGATATGGTTATTGATTATAAGCAGTTTCATTTCCTCTTTCTGTGCTCTATATTTATTTAATATCCTCTCTTTCCCATACACCTGAGCACTTCTCTTCCTTTAAGGATATTAAGTTTCCTTTTCTGTTGCTAATGTTATATTGGTTGACTAATTTAGGGAATAAAGTCAATAATATTTAGACTAGATACTATGGTTCCCATACTGCAGCAGTAATTGGCTGGAGCTAGATAGTGGAGACTTAGACTGCTGGAAGTTGGAAAAAATTTTACATTAAATTCCAAATATTCATATATTTTCTTAGTCAAGTCTGTATTGAAAAGAAAAAATTGCTCACTGACTGTTATAATAAATATTTTTAGTGTCCAAATTTACATTTTAATGAATAAGTCAGGTTTTATATATGTTTTATATGCATGGTTATCTTACCTCATTCAATTTTTTTCATAATTATTAAGGCAAATTCTGACGTAAATTTCTGAACATATTTCAGTAGATGGAGAAATGCTCTGAGTTTTCCACTAGCCTTTATAGTCATTGTATTTTTGAAGATCATAGTTCATGATTACTTCAGAATGAACTATCTTTCTATGTTTATTCATTTGCAGTAACTGCTGCACTAAATGTTTTAGATATACTTTTTTAATAAAAAGTAAAACATTTATTTGAGATCAGATCTTTTGGTATTTCCTGAAAACATTTATTTTTGCCAGTTTGAATACACTCTATGTTCTTCTGGTAACAGAACTTCACTTTTGCTTTAGGTCCTAATCATGCAGCCTGTATTACATGATTTAAGTCATTCCCAGAGCTAGACATGAACTGAGTACTAAGCCAATTGGTAGATTTCTTCCATATGACCACAAAGGTTCAAAAATGGGTCCATGACTTAGGTCAAACCAATCAGAATCAGTAAGTTGGATGTGGAGTTTTGAGAGTGAAATTCTAGAGCAGCAAAATCCTCATAGAATAATAATTAAAAAAAAAAAGATAAGAGATGGAGAGACAAACTATTTTACTTTAACATTGTTTGAACCAATGATCAACCAACCATGTCTGAAGATGGCATATTCCTTTTGTCCCAAAATCATGCTGTTTTGATTTTCTGTTTGATGTAGCCTCCAAACCAGCATCTATGTTCTTGCCACATATTCACAACAGTACAGCAAAACTTCAAGAATTGAGTCTAATATCCAACATTGAAGGTCAGGAACAGAGGCGGTAAGGAGATAACCCTCGTCCAAGGTAAGGAGCAGCGGCTGTGCTTTGCTGTAGCAGCCGTGAGGATATACCACACGCCCAAGGTAAAAGAAACCCAAATAGGATGGTACGTGTTGCAAGAGGGCATCAGAAGGCAGACACACTGAAACCATACTCGCAGAAAACTAGTCAATCTAATCACACTAGGACCACAGCCTTGTCTAAATCAGTGAAACCAAGCCATGCCTGTGGGTCAACCCAAGACAAGTGGGTCATGGTAGAGAGGTCTGACAGAATGTGGCCCACTGAAGAAGGAAATGGCAAGCCACTTCAGTGTTCTTGCCTTGAGAACTCCATGAGAAGTATAAGAAAACAAAATAATAGGATACCAAAAGAGGAACTCCCCAGGTTATTCAGTTCAGTTCAGTTCAGTCGCTCAGTCGTGTCGAACTCTTTGTGATCCCATGAATCGCAGCACGCCAGGCCTCCCCATTCATCACCATCTCTCGGAGTTCATTCAGACTCATGTGCATCGAGTCAGTGATGCCATCCAGCCATCTCATCCTCGGTCGTCCCCTTCTTCTCCTGCCCCCAATCCCTCACAGCATCAGAGTCTTTTCCAATGAGTCAACTCTTCACATGAGGTGGCCAAAGTACTGGAGTTTCAGCTTTAGCATCATTCCTTCCAAAGAAATCCCAGGGCTGATCTCCTCCAGAATGGACTGGTTGGATCTCCTTGCAGTCCAAGGGACTCTCAAGAGTCTTCTCCAATACCACAGTTCAAAAGTATCAATTCTTCGGTGCTCAGCCTTCTTCACAGTCCAACTCTCACATCCATACATGACCACAGGAAAAACCATAGCCTTCACTAGATGGATCTTAGTCAGCAAAGTAATGTCTCTACTTTTGAATATACTATCTAGGTTGGTCATAACTTTTCTTTCAAGGAGTAAGTGTCTTCTAATTTCATGGCTGCAGTCACCATCTACAGTGATTTTGGAGCCCCCCAAAATAAAGTCTGACACTGTTTCCACTGTTTCCCTATCTATTTCCCATGAAGTGATGGGACCAGATGCCATGATCTTCATTTTATGAATGTTGAGCTTTAAGCCAATTTTTTCCCTCTCCTCTTTCAACTTCATCAAGAGGCCCTTTATCTCCTCTTCACTTTCTGCCATAAGTGTGGTGTCATCTGAATATCTGAGCTTATTGATATTTCTCCCAGCAATCTTGATTCCAGCTTGTGCTTCTTCCAGTCCAGCGTTTCTCATGATGTACTCTGCATATAAGTTAAATAAGCAAGGTGACAATATGCACCCTGACGTACTCTTTTTTGTATTTGGAACCAGTCTGTTATTCCATATCCATTTCTAAATGTTGCTTCCTGACCTGCATACTGATTACTCAAGAGGCAGGTCAGGTGGTCTGGTATTCCCATCTCTTTCAGAATTTTCCAAAGTTTATTGTGATCCACACAATCAAAGGCTTTGGCATAGTCTATAAAGTAGAAATAGATGTTTTTCTGGAACTCTATTCCTTTTTCCATGATCCAGTGGATGTTGGCAATTTGATCTCTGATTCCTCTGCCTTTTCTAAAACCAGCTTGAACATCAGAAAGTTCACAGTTCACATATTGCTGAAGCCTGGCTTGGAAAATTTTGAGCATTACTTTACTAGCATGTGAGATGAGTGCAATTGTGCAGTAGTTTGAGCATTCTTTGGCATTGCCTTTCTTTGGGGTTGGAAGGAAAAGGGACATTTTCCAGTCCTGTGGCCACTGCTGAGTTTTCCAAATGTGCTGGCATATTGAGTGCAGCACTTTCACAGAATCATCTTTCAGAATTTGAAACAGCTCCACTGGAATTCCATCACCTCCACTGGCTTTGTTCATAGTAATGCTTTCTAAGGCCCACTTGACTTCACATTTCAAGATGTCTGGCTCTAGATGAGTGATCACATCATCATGATTATCTGGGTCTTGAAGATCTTTTTTGTACAGTTCTTCCGTGTATTTTTGCCACCTCTTCTTAATATCTTCTGCTTCTGTTAGCTCCAGACCATTTCTGTCCTTTATCGAGCCCATCTTTGCATGAAATGTTGCCTTGGTATCTCTAATATTCTTGAAGAGATCGCTAGTAGCATATTGGGCACCTACTGACCTGGGGAGTTCCTCTTTCAGTATCCTATCATTTTGCCTTTTCATGCTATTCATGAGGTTCTCAAGGCAAGAATACTGAAGTGGCTTGCAATTCCCTACTCCAGGTTATTAGGTGCCCAATATGCTACTGGAGATCAGTGGAGAAATAACTCCAGAAAAAAGGAAGGAATGGAGCCAAAGCTAATACAGTACCCAGCTGTGCCTGTGACTGGTGATAGAAGCAAGATCCGATGCTGTAAAGAGCAATACTGCATAGGAACCTGGAATGTCAGGTCCATGAATCAAGGCAAATTG
>SJYG01000980.1:470005-502725 GCA_006410535.1 Litocranius walleri | reverse complement strand
AGCCCTGAGTGTTCTTTGGAAGGAATGATGCTAAAGCTGAAACTCCAGTACTTTGGCCACCTCATGTGAAGAGTTGACTCATTGGAAAAGACTCTGATGCTGTGAGGGATTGGGGGCAGAAGGAGAAGGGGATGACAGAGGATGAGAAGGCTGGATGGTATCACTGACTCGATGGACGTGAGTCTGAATGAACTCCGAGGGATGGTGATGAATGTGGAGGCCTCGCGTGCTGTGATTCATGAGGTCGCGAAGTATCTGACATGACTGAGAGACTGAACTGAACTGAACCATTTACTAACTATTTTACCTGAGTCACTTTGGTCCTCACTCACTATATATATATATATATATATATATATATATAAATAAAATATTTAATATGTTTTATTATTTTGTTTAGTTAACTAAATATTCTACTATTCTTCTCAACATTTCATTAGGTCACCAGAATTTTGAAATTCTATATTCACAACATTAGGTACATACTGAAGAGTCTTTCATGTCATGGACAATTTCCTTTGATGATCTCCAGGGATATCAAGGTGCAAATGTTATTCTCAGCTCCTGGCAGAAGAACTAATTCTGTGATGGCTGATCTCAGTATGTCTCTGACCTCTAAATCTGTGCATATCTGATGAATGGCATCCTAGGAAAAAAGGCTTGACACATTTGCTTTTTTGTCTGTAATCAGTTGAGAAAAAAAGTTAAAATGCATTTTAGGGATGCATTTTGGTCTTTCACTTGAGTTAATTGAAGAACAGTGTATTTATTTCTAATAAATAATTCACTTCCTGAATTGATTTATAGGCAGAGAAATACATTTGTGTTTCCAGAGGTATAAGCAAGAGTGATGATTGAGAGCTTAATATAGACATAATCTCTAGCTTTCACTGATTAGTTCTCCATGGATTTTTGCCAGGGATTAACGTACAGCTGCAAAATTTGCATGGTAATCCTTGGCTATACAATTTGATGGCAGACATTATATAAGTTGTGTCCCTAAAACTAATAAAGATATAGCATGCATCATGTATTGATTTACACCTTCATATGGATAGATAAGCAAAGAGAAGATAATAACTTAAAGTTACAAGGAAGTAAACACAGATAAAATCTGACAGTAGGATATCTAAGTAAGAAAAATTGGATTATAATCCAATTAGTGAAGAGTGGCTTCAAGAAAGTGATGGGATATGATTTGAAGCTCAAATACAGAGTCGGATTAGATAAGAATTAGGTGTTCCTATTAGGAACAGAGAAAACAAGGACAATGTAAATAGTAAAATTGTGACCAATGGATAAAGCCTGGTGGAACAAAGTGGTCATGATTGGAAGAAATATGACATAAAAGTAAAATAAAAGTGGTGTAGAACTGTGTGAAGGATGTGTTAATAATGTGAGATACTTTTTATTGGTTTTAGGCCTTTGCAGGTAGCTAATACCAAAAATGGCAAAAAGTAAAGAGGAACTAAAAAGCCTCTTGATGAAAGTGGAAGAGGAGAGTGAAAAAGTTGGCTTAAAGAGTTGGACACAACTGAGCAACTGAACTGAACTGAACTTGGGGGAAACACCTGGAACTGGTCTGTAAGATAACATTACACATAACTGTTGAAATGCTTTATACTTATGGCAAATCAAAGCTTCAAATAGTAAAGCATAGAATGGAGGTGCTTAGGAAACAGCAAGAGTAAACACATGAATATACCGTTTAGCAGATGTAATTAAAGGAAATGATCACAGGCCTCTTTAAGATGTACAACAGTAGTAATGGGTCCAAAAGCAAATAGCAAGCTTAGCATGGAGTTATCACATAGACCAGAGATTGATGTTGGCTTGAGAAATGAATACATATTAGTCAAGCAAAGGTTAATATTTGAACAGAGGAGATAAAGTGTGTTCCAGACTGAAGTACAGCATGAGAGAAGATGTAAGACTGATGGAGACAATGGTGCATTATCTGAGTTCCTCTGATGGCTCAGTGGGTAGAGAACCTGACTGCAGTGCAAGAGATACAGGAGACAAGGATTCAATCCTTGGCTGGGAAGATCTGGAGGAAAAAATGACAATCCACTCCGGCATTCTTACCTGAAAAATCCCATGGAAAGAGTAGCCTGGAGGGTAACAATCCAAAATGTCACAAAGAATTCAGTACAACTGAGACACTAAGCACATGGTGTCTTACAGAAACTGAAAGGCGTGAATTGTGTCTTCTAATGAAACTGGAAAACGGGTCTAGAAATGAGTAGCCAAGTGCCAAGGCTTGAAGGTTTTATGGCCAAAATAATAAGCACTTTCCCGAGTGATAAAAAAAGAATAAATGCTAACCACAGAAATAATTATTTCCAAAATCTCTCTATCTGTACAAACATACTATTATTAAAAAATAGTTTATTGGGTAATTTCAGTTCAGTCAGTTCAGTAGCTCAGTCATTTCCCACTTTGCAACCCCATGGCCTGCAGCATGCCAGGCCTCCCTGTCCATCACCAGCTCCTAGAGTTTACTCAAACTCATGTCCATCACGTCAGTGATGCCAAACATTCATCCCATCTTGTGTCATCCCCTTTTCCTCTCACCTTCAATCTTTCCCAGCATTAGGGTCTTTTCAAATGAGTCAATTCTTTGCATCAAGTGGCTAAAATATTGGCGTTTCAGCTTCAGCGTCAGTCCTTCCAATGAATATTCAGGACTGATTTTCTTCAAGATGGACTGGTTGGATCTCCTTGTAGTCCAAGGGACTCTCAAGAGTCTTCTCTAACACCACAGTTCTAAAGCATCAATTCTTTGGCACTCAGCTTTCTTTATAGTCCAACTCTCACATCCATACATGGCTACTGGAAAAACATAGCTTTGACTAGATGGACCTTTGTTGACAAATTAATGTCTCTGCTTTTTAATATTGTGTCTAGGTTAGTCATAGCTTTTCTTCCAAGGAGCAAGTGTCTTTTAATTTCATGACTGCAGTCACCATCTGCAGTGATTTTGGAGCCCCAAAATAAAGTCTCAAACTATTTCCACTGCTTCCACATCTATTTGACATGAAGTAATGGGACTGGATGCCATGGTCTTAGTTTTCTGAATGTTGAGCTTAAAGCCAATTTTTTCACTCTCCTCTTTCACTTTCATCAAGAGGCTTTTCAGTTCTTTGCTTTCTTCCATAAGTGTGGAGTCATCTGCATATCTGAGGTTATTGATATTTCTCACGGCAATCTTAACTTCAGCTTGTGATTCACCCATTCCAGTATTTCACCTAATGTACTTTTCATATAAGTTAAATAATCAAGGTGACAATATACAGCCTTGACATATTCCTTTCCCTATTTAGAGCCAGTCTGTTGTTCCATGCCCAGTTCTAACTGTTGCTTCCTGGGTAATTTACTCTACCTAATAAAATGTATATTCTCCTTTATTTGCTATATTCAACCTAAAACTTAAGCCAATATATATATTTTATAAGAATGGAAAATTTTAATTCTGGCATCTTTTTAAAATACCTATTTAATTAAAAAGAGTTATTAACTGCCTTCTGTGTAAAAAGAAATCTGTGCTAGTTACTAGAGATACACAGATTAAAACATTAATCAGATAAGGTACAAAGTCTGAAAAGTGAGATCAATTTATAAACAAGTCATCTAAAGGGACAATTGCATTAGTAAAAAATGGAAAAGGAAATAACAAAAGTGCTCAGGGTTCTTTGGTGCTCAGTTTAAGTAGTGATTCATGGGGGAAAATCTCTCAATGACAGTTTGGTAGAATATTTGATGAAAAGTCATATAAGTATTGAAAATAAGCTTGCAAGTTGAAACTAATTTAAAAGAACAGAGGAAAATCATGCAAAATATAAACACTGAGATCAGATACGAGTTGAAATAATTAGTAATGTGCTAGGCATTCTTACATACAATAAAGAATTAAAGCATATTTCTTGCCCTTTTATGGATGCTACATTGTAATGAGAAAATGGATGTAATAAATAAATAATTACAGTGTCAGAAACATTAAAATTTATGAAGAAAAATAATTGTGTTAGCAGTTAGGGAATATTGAGTTTTATGTCAGGAAACAGTCTCTCTCTGACATTTGAATAAAGACCTCCAAAAGGTAATGGAGCCCTGTAGGCATCTGATAATATGATAGTGGTGCTGCCTGAGTTTAGGGAAAAGCAAATGCATTGGTACTGAAGGAGATCAGATCTTTAAGGGTCCACATAAAGACCAGGGCTCAATCTCAGGCACTCACCTAAGTTAAGGTGAAATAACCCTAAGAATCCATATCAGTAAGCATACATTTCAAAAACTATTTACCTCCCCAAGCAAAAATTAAATGAATAAGATTCTAGACATTAAAATCAAAGAAGATTGCAAAGAGGACTGGGTCCTACCACTTCAAGTTGCAGATGACAAAATTGCATACAGAAAAACAAAATCATTGGCAGAATGGAGCTGCAACTAGAAATTAGGTCCTTTCAATGATAGGCAGTTTCTTTTTTCCTATTATCCCTGCTGACACACACAAAGTAAGCTCCCAGGTTTGTCTTGCTATAACATCTAGCTTAGTACTGAACACAGTAAGCTGCATGATTCACTACCTTCTTCAAAGTGACATGATAATACAGAACCTTTTCATCATTTTTTAAAATATAAATTTTTGTATTCATCATTTTCTCCATGAAATATTTCCTATAATTTATTGAAGACAGAAAAGCAAATTTTTATACAGTAAAACTGTTTTATCCTTAGGCTTTCAATAAGAGTAGCATAAAAATATATTTTTTAAAACTAGGGACATTTGGGTATCACTTTTGGAAGGAATGCAGCTACTTTCAAAAAAAATATTGCTTGATAGGTTAACTTCAACTCTCAGAGATCACTTAAAAGCTGACTTTTTTTGCTTATTTTTGAGTTTTCTGGAATATGAATCAATTTGCTATCTTTTATTCTTTTAGTTTTTATTTGGATTTTATGAATTTGCTACAAGACATCTTTTCTTAGCAGGGTTCTTTGAATCATTTGCACCTCTTAAAAGTCCATTAATATTGCCTCATACCCCAGCTACTACACCTGGGCCAAGATATTGCTGCTGACATGGTTTTGTGACCCTTGTAAAGCTCATGGCCTTTCACTCTCTTAGCTCTGCTGTTCCAGAAAATATTAATGTGTATCTGTCAATATATCATCAACAGTAAGTGATCTTGGAACAGACATTGCTCTCTGAAGTTAATCACTATATTTCTGCTGATGTCAGTCTATCTATAGCCTTCAGATATATTTGCATTTTGCATTATTTTTTTAATGTTTGCGAACATGTTTTGTTATAAAAATGTGTAAATATTTTTAAAGAAAAAGAAGTGATAAATGGTAATAGCTTCTTTCTTTATCTTATCTAATAATAATAAATAATAACTCATAGTACAGTTTAAGTATAATATTAGTAAGAGTTAATTCTGAGAGTTCAGTCCTAAAGGTAAAGACATTTTCTGTAGAAAGGGAAAAGCACATAAGGAAATGGGAGAGACATTGTGAAGAATGAATTTGTTTTCTTCCCAATTTCTTCCCAATTTCTTCCCAATTCTTAGTTTTAGGAATGACAGTGCAATTGCCATAGCAGTAAAGTTTGTCATTTTTTTACATATTTATTTTCCTTTTTCCTAAGAGTCTTTTATCTATGGGACAAAGGTTTCACTTACAGTAATACATTAAATTGTTTTATACTCATCCCACTAATGTTCTGTGTTGTGCTTTGTTGCCTAGTCATGTCAGACTCTTTGTGATCCCATGGGCTATAGCCCACCATGTTCCTCTGTCCATGGGATTCTCCAGGCAAGAATACTGGAATGGGTTGCCATGCCCTCCACTCAGGGATGGAGCCCAGGTCTCCTGCAGTACAGGTGGATTCGGATTCTTTACCCTCTAATGCACCAGGGAAGCCCTCTAGGTGGAGTCTAGTTCTTTCACGTTGAATCCAGGCAAAGGTTGTAGACTACATACTCAACAGAATACTGTGAAAATGATGTCAATAGTTTCCACACCTAGATTTAAGAAATTTAAGTGGCTTCTACTGCCTGTATATTGAATACACATCTTGGTTCCCAGCTGCCATGCTCTGAGGAAGCTTAACTAGCCTTTAAGAAAGATTCTTGTATGAAGGAACTGAAGTATGTTATAGTCCAAGCTGAGGTTCCAGCTGAGAGTCAATGCCAATTTTCCGGCCATATGAGTGAGCTCATCTTCAAAAACCATCTTTGGGCTCCAGTCAAGCTCGAGTAAAGGAGCCAGTGATGAGATCCTCATACCAACATGCACAAATGTCAGGCTAATTAAAAAAAAAAAAGATTCTGTGATTTTAAGTAATGAAGTTTTGAGTGTTTTTTATGTACCAAAATAGTTCCCATTCATGAACATATACATAACAGTCAGACTTGTTATTTCTGTAAAAGGGTTCTGTACTTGCTTACACTAAGGGACTATATTCTCCACAAAGCCATTTACATGTACTTCTCCAGAACAGTGTTAAACTTCTTTTAGAGCAGGTGGATTAATTAGTTACTAGACGATAATAACATGATTGAAGAAATTTGCACTAAATCTTGAATGGCTAATTGTGTGTTTAAGCCACTCTGAAAGCTTTTTAACAAACAGCAAAAATTTAACAAACAAAATAAACTGAAAAGCATTGGGAATATGGCAAATATTTTGTAATATCTGTAAATGGAGTTAATCTTTGGAATTTTATTTAAAAATGTTTGATGTGTGATACAGGGTGCTCATGGCTGGGATGACCCAGAGGGATGGAATGGGAAGGGTAATGGGAGGGGGGGTTCAGGATGGGGAACACATGTACACCCATGGCGGATTCATGTCAGTGTATGGCAAAACCAATACAATATTGTAAACTAAAATACATAAATAAATAAAACTGAAAAAAAATTATTTAAAAACTAAAAAATAAAAAAAGTTGTTTCATTAGATTTCAACAAACCAAAGAACACATAAACATTTTCCCCTTCAAAAAATAAATACAATATTGTAAAGTAATTAACCTCAAATTAAAATAAATGAACTTGTATTTAAAAAATAAAAAAAGGTAAATTGAAAAAAATATTAGAAAATATGGGAAATAATATTTTCAGAAAAGGTCATATTCTAGAGTATACAAAACATATGGATTGTCCTTTGTGTTTTGAGCCTTTAAACTGAATAGATTAAAGCAAGGATATACATCTTCTGTTAGTTACTAGGAAAGAGGTGACATAGTGTATTGCATTGTATTTTACATGACCCATTGTTCATCCTCAAGACTAGTTTGTATGTTTCTTTAAGGTAGGAGTGAATTCTACTTCATCTATATATTTTACCACACAGCTAGTAAAGGGAATTTTGTACAATTCAGATATTAAAAAAATATTTTTTATGTGAAACAATATGTAGCATTCTGTACATATGTTTACTACTTGTTTTTTGTTAAAATGTTCAAATATCATGAGACATCAACATAAAACAGTTGTTAAAAGAATTACGTATATACACACACACACACATACACATATGCATGCAAGCTTATATTTATATGTATGCACACACACACATACATATGTACACATATGTATAGGTATGTATGCATCTGGATGCAGAGGCCCCACAGAGACTAAGCAGACATACTTTTGAAAGTTTGTGTATCTCCTGTGGAGTCATGGGTCAGCAGTAGCCTGCCACAGGGACAGGGGCGCTGGATTCAGCAGACCTGGGTTATGCATCATGTGGCATAAGCCCTTTTGGAGGAAATTGCCATTAGCCTCACCATAGAGCTGCTGGGGAGATGACCCACAAACTGCAGAAAAAAATTACACCAAAGAAATTCTCACACTGTTAAGAAACTTCTAGGACCCACAACAGATCCAACACGAGGGATCTGAAGATCCCCACTGGGGATCCGGCAAAGGGAAAGAGAATCCCCAGGGAATTTGAGTTTGGAGGCCAGCAGGAGACTGAGCAAGATTTGCCTGTGACTGTCCAGGCTTCTCCAGTGGAGACATGGGTCGACAGTTTGGCTTCAGGTCAAACAACAGGGAGGGAATGCATCCCTGACCATCAACAGAAATTTGGATCAAAGAATTACTAAACATGTCCCCACCCATCAGAAAAAGACCTAGTATCCCCCACAATTAGTCCCTCCCATCAGGAAGCTTTCATAAGCCTCTTATCCTTATTCATCAGGATGCAGACAGATAAAGACCACAATCAAAGAAAATTGACTAAATTGATCACATGAACCACAGCCTTGTCTAACTCAATGAAACTATGAGACATGCCATGTAGTGCCACCCAAGATGGTCATGGTGGAGAGTTCTGACAAAACATAGTCCACTGGAGAAGGGAATGGAAAACTACTTCAGTATTCCTGCCTTGAGAAACCCATGAACAGTATAAAGAGGGAAAAAGATATGACACTGAAGATGAACTACCCAGGTCGGTAGGTGCCCAGTGTGCTACTGAGAAGAATGGAGCAATAACTCCAGAAAGAATGAAGAGATGGCGCCAAAGCAAAAATAATGCTCAGTTGTGGATATGACTGGTGATGGACATAAAGTCTGATGCTGTAAATAACAATATTGGGTAGAAACCTGGAATGTGAGGTCCATGACTCAAGGTAAATTGGAAGTGGTCAAACAGGAGATGGCAGCAGTGAATGGTGACATTGAAGGAATCAGTGAAATAAAATGAACTGGAATGGGTGAATTTAATTCAAATGACCATTATGTCTACTATTGTGGGCAAGAATTTGCTAGAAGAAATGGAGTAAACCTCATAGCTAACAAAGGGTCCAGAATGCAGTACTTGGGTGCAATCTCAAAAATGACAGAATAATTTCTGTTCCTTTCCGATGCAAACCACTTAATATCACAATAATCCAAGTCTGTGCCCAACAACTAATGCTGAAGAAGCTGAAGGTGAACAGTTCTGTGATGATCTACAAAATCTCCTAGAACTAACCACACCCCTCAATTAAAAAAAAAAAAGCTGTCCTTTTCATCATAGGGGACTAAAATGCAAAAGTAGGAAGTTTGGCCTTGGAGTACAAAATGAAGCAGGGCAAAGGCTAATAGAGTTTTGCTAAGAGAATGCTTTGGTCATAGCAAACACCCTCTTCCAAAAATAAAAAGACGACTCTAGACATGGACATAACCAGATGGTCAACATCAAAGTTCAGATTAATTATATTCTTTGTAGCTGAAGATGGAGAAGCTCTATAAAGTCACCAGAAACAAGACCAGGAGCTGACTGTGGCTCAGATTATGAAATGCTTATTGCCAAATTCAGACTTAAATTGAAGAAAGTAGGGAAAACCACATTCAGGAATTGCCTAAATCAAATCCCTTATGATTATACAGTGGAAATGATAAACAGATTCAAAGGATTAGGTCTGATAGCCAAATCGCCTGAAAAATTGTGGATAGAGGTTCATGACATTGTAAAGGAGGCAGTGATCAAGACATCCCTAATAAAAATAAATGCAAAAAGGCAAAATGGTTGAGGAGGTCTTTCAAATAGCTGAGTAAAGAAGCTAAAAGCCAAAGAGGAAAGGAAAGATATCTGTCTGAATTCAGTGTTCCAAAGTATAGCAAGGAGAGCTAAGAAAGCCTTCCTCAGTGATCAATGTAAAGAAACAGAGGAAAATGATAGAATGGGAAAGACTAGAGAAGAGACTTCAAGAAAAATAGAGATAACAAGGGAACATTTCATGCAAAGATATGCAAAATAAATGACAGAAATATTATGGACCTAACAAAACCAGAAGATATTAAAAAGTGACAACAATACACACAAAAAACTATACCAAAGAGGTCTTCATGACCCAAATAACCACGATGATGTGATCACTCACCTAGAGCCAGATATCCTGGATTGTGAAGTCAAGTGAGCCTTAAGAACCATCACTACAAGCAAAGCTAGTGGAGGTGATGGAATTCCAGCTGAGCTATTTCAGATCCTAAAAGATGCTGCTGCTAAAGTGCTGCACTCAATATGCCAGCAAATTTGGAAAGTTCAGCAGTGGCCACGGGGCTGTAAAAAGTCAGTTTTCATTCAAATCCCAAAGAAAGGCAATGCCAAAGAATTTTCAAACTACTGTACAATTTCACGCATCTGACACACTAGCTTACAGGTGAACGGTACTGGATTCGGTATTGGATTCATGATTTTCAAAGAAGAAGATTTACCTTTGGGACCAGGGACCAGGCTTGATCACTCAAGAGATTTTTTGTAGCAGAATTTTACTAAAGTATGACAAGGGACAGATAAAGTTTCTGACATAGACATTGGAAGGGGGATGGAAAGTGACACCCTTGCTAGTGTAAGCAATGGAGTTATATATTTTTTAAATTGGTTATTAAAATAAATTTTAAAAATGTGTCAAGGTTGTAAAGATTTTACTGGACACATTCCCACAAAAAACATTTCAGAGATAACAAAATTAGTCAAAATGTTTCCAGGAAGAATATGTCCTCAAGCAGGTTACATTATTATAATAATCCTTACTAAGGAATGTAGACAGAAAATTTGTCCTTTCCTCCTTGAGAAATTCAGACTCTATCTCCCTCCTCCTTAAGAACCTCAGACCCTTTTCTTCTCCTTGGGGACTCTTCATTTTTTATCAACCTGCCTAGGAATTGACTTTCTCAGCAATGCTCAAACTTCTACAAGTGAGGCTTCAACAGTATGTGAACCAAGAATTTCCACATGTTCTAGCTGGATTGAGAAAAGGCAGAGGAAACAGAAATCAAATTGCCAACATCCATTGGATCATAGAAAAAGCAACAGAGTTCCAGAAAAACATCTACTTCTGCTTTATTGACTATGCCAAAGACTTTGACTGTGTGGATCACAACACACTGTGGAAAATTCTTAAAGAGATAGGAATACCAGACCACCTGATCTACCTTCTAAAAAATTCTTATGTAGGTCAGGAAGCAACAGTTAGAACCGGACATGGAAAAATGGACTGGTTCCAAATCAGAAAAGGAGTATCTCCAGGCTGTATATTGTCATCCTGCTTATTTAACTTATATGCAGAGTACATTATATCAAATGAAATGCTGGGCTGAATGAAGCACAAGCTGGAATCAAGATTGCAGACAGATATATAAATAACCTCAGATATTCAGATAACACCACCCTTATAGCAAAAAGTGAAGAGGAACTGGAGAGTTTCTTGATGAAACTGAAAGAGGAGACTGAAAAAGCTGGCTTAAAACTCAGCATTCAAAAGACTAAGATCATGGCCTCCAGTCCCATAACTTCATGGTAAATAGATGGGGAAACAATGGAAACAGTGAGGGACTTTATTTTCTTGGGCTCCAAAATCAGTGCAGATGGTGACTGCAGCCATGAAATTAAAAGACACTTGATCCTTGGAAGAAAAGCTATGATGAGTCTAGACAGCAATTTAAAAAGCAGACATTACTTTTCCAACAAAGGTCCATCTAGTCAAACCTACGGTTTTTTTTCAGTAGTCACATATGGATGTGAGAGTTGGACTATAAAGAAAGCTGAGTGCCAAAGAATTGGTACTTTTGAACTTTGACGTTGGAGAATATTCCTGAGAAGTGCCTTGGACTGCAAGGAGATCAAACAAGTCAATCCTAAGGGAAATCAGCCTTGAATATTAATTGGAAGGTCTGATGCTGTAGCTCCAATACTTTGGCAACCTGATGCAAAGAACTGACTCATTGGAAAAGACTGATGCTGGAAAAGATTAAAGGCATGAGGAGAAGAGGATGACAGAGGATTAGCTGGTTTGATGGCATCACCAACTTGATTGACATGAGTATGGAGCTTGATGATGGACAGGGAAGCCTGACATGGTGCCGTCCATGGAGTTGCAATGAATTATCCATGACTGAGTAACTGAACTGAACTGATGCATACATATATGTATACACACAGCCTGGAATCAGATTTACTGGGAAAAACATCAGCAACCTCCTATTCCCAGAAGATACCACTCTAACAGCAGAAAAAGAGAAACTAAAGAGGTTTTGATGAAGGTGAAAAGACTGTCTTAAAATTCAACATTCAAAAATCTAAGATTATGGCGTTCAGTCCCATCACTTCATGGCAAACTGATGGAGAAAAAGTGGAGACAGTGACAGATTTTATTTTGGGGGTTCCAAAATGACTGCAAACAGTGACTGCAGCCACTAAATTAGAAGACACTTACATGTTGGAAGAAAATATGAGAAATCTAGACATTGTACTAAAAAGCAGTGACATCACTTTACCAGTGTACATCCCTATAGTCAAAGCTATGGGTTTTCCAGTAGTCATGTATGGATGTGAGCTGGACCATAAAGAAGGCTGAGCAGTGAAGAATTGATTCTTTCCAACTGTGGTGCTAGAGAAGATTTTTGAGAATCCCTTACACAGCAAGGAGATCAAACCAGTCACTCCTAAAGAAAATCAGCCTTGAATATTCATTGGAAGGACTGATGCTGAAGCTGAAGTGGCCACATGATGCAAAGTGCCAAATCACTAGGAAAGATCCTGATGCTGGGAAACCTGAAGGTGGGAGCAGAAGGGGGAAAAACAGAATCAGAAATTGGATGGCATCAGCATTCAATGAACATGAGTTTAAGCAAACTCCACTCCAGGAGATAGTGAAGGACAGGGAAGCCTGGTCAACGGGGTCAGAAAGAATTGGATATTACTTAGTCACTGAACAACAATAATACACATACACACACACACACACACAAACGCACACACACACACATATATATATATATTTTCCCCCCTGTTTAATCCACTGGCTAAAATATCTAGTATAATGCTGAATATGTTGAATAATTTTAAAATGTAATAATCCCCTTGTATGTACTGTGTGTTGTCACTTCAGTTCTGTCTGACTCTTCGTGATCCATGGACTTTATCCCACAAAGCTTCTCTGTACATGGGATTCTCCAGGCAGGAATACTGGAATGGGTTGCCATTTACTTCTCCAGGGGATCTTCCCAACCCAGGAATTGACCTGTGTCTCTTTCATCTACTGCATTGGCAGGTGTTTTCTTTACCACTAGTACAACTTGGGAACCTTTACATTTCTTGAATAACCCCAACTAAGTAGTATTATATGATTATTTTTCTGAATTACTTGGTTCAATTTGCTTGTATTTTTTCAATATTTTTACGTCTATATTTATGAGATTAGTCTATGATTTTATTTTCTGCAACTTTCCAGTCATGTTGAGAATCCCATGAACAGAGGAGCCTGTTGGGCCACAGCCCATGGCATCACAACGAGTCAGACATGCCTAAGTGACTAACACTACACTACTACTACTAATCATGTTTCATTATCAAAGTTAGGCTGTTCTCACAGAATAAATTGAAGTCTCCCAACTTCTAAATTTCTGAGTTAATTATGTGTACCAATCACCATTAAAACCATTTCATACT
Organism: Litocranius walleri; assembly: GCA_006410535.1. Classification (NCBI taxonomy): domain Eukaryota; kingdom Metazoa; phylum Chordata; class Mammalia; order Artiodactyla; family Bovidae; genus Litocranius; species Litocranius walleri. Next base: position 489,276 of record SJYG01000980.1, on the reverse strand, counting down.
GGAGTTCCTTTTTATGAAAGATATGAATATTTTTAAGGAGTTATAATTTTATTCATTATAAAATTTGTAAAGTAGAAACATGTCTCAAGATAATATTATCATATTTGTAAAAACATCCAGAAGAATCTACAGATTAACAATTTGGATAGCAATTTAGTTTAGAAGATTGTTGCATACAGTCTCCATACATAATAATTGTAACATTCAAGATAAAAGACAGAAAATGTAAACATGGAAAAACTCATTTAAAATAATGTTGATACTATAAAATACCAACAATAAGCTGAATATATTTAAGATATCTATACATAAAGTTTTAAATATATTTTAAGAAATTTTATAGAAAAAATAATTAGATATATTATGCAAAATATTTGAAATAGCCCATATTATAAAGGCACAGATTCTCCCACAATTGAAATATAATTTTATTGCAATTTCAATCAAAAGTCCAGTGGTAATATTCCTGTTTTTGACCACCATCAGATTTTAATATTTATAAAGATTCTTATTGATCTTCCCTGGTGGCTCAGAGGTTAAAGCGTCTGCCTCCAATGCAGGAGACCAGGGTTCGATCCCTGGGTCAGGAAGATCCCCTGGAGAAGGAAACAGCAATCCACTCCAGCATTCTTGCCTGGAGAATCCCATGGACAGAGAAGCCTAGTAGGTTACAGTCCATGGGGTCGCAAAGAGTCAGACACGACTGAGCGACTTCACCCCACGTCACCTCACCTCAAAAATTCTTAAAAGTACAAAAATAGCAACCATGATACAGATCAATAAACAACAGACTAATATTGATAGTGCAGGTAAAGTTCTAGTCTTAAAGGGATACATGACTTATGAAAAAAGTAGAAATAAGAAGCAGAAGTGGGAAGACATGTCTGTATCAAAATGTGAGGTTAATGGACTATCCATATTTTTTAAAATGTGAACTTTGACTTTTATTTTACACTTTTAACAAAAGTTAATTCCAAAGGATTTATAAATATTTGTATGGAAGAAAAATGAGCAAAGTTTTAGAAAAGTATTTGACTGTTGACATGAATCAGAAGTAGATAGGAACATTTTAAACAATCAAATAAAGCATTGTCTATAACTTCAGTTTGATAAATTTAACTACATTACAGTTAAAACTTCTGTAATTAAAAATAAGAGTGAAAAGACAATCTGCAGAGTAGACCAGATAATTGTAACATATAAACTCACAAAAGACTTGCATCCTAAATTAAAAACTAAAACAGCTCCTAAAATCCATAAGGGATGGAACAAATAAGAAATAAGAAAGGCAAAGGCACACTACAAACAAGTGATGCTGGGAGACTGAGGGCAGCAGGAGAAAGGGGTGACAGAGAGATTGTTGGATGGCATCATCAACTCAATGGACATGAGTTTGAGCCAAACGCTGGGAGTTAGTGAAGGACAGAGAAGCCTGGCATGCTTCAGTCCATGAGGTCACAAAAAGTTGGACACGACTGAGTGATTGAGCAAAAACAACAATTTATATATATTTTTATATATGTATATGTATAGGTATATTTTCTTGTTGCTTTAACCATTCTCAGGTTTGTTCCTCTCAGCACCTTTTACCCTTAATTAAAAAAAAGAAAATGTAATAAAGGAAAGGCTTAGAACTTAGTTGGTTATACTTAGTAGTGATCTACTTTCAGTCTCTGAAAACAATTTAGCTAAAAAAGATAATGGCAGAGAGACTCTGATCAGTTTCTTAATGATATTAGAACACTTCTTAGGATATTTGTTGCTGTTGTTTGATTGTTAAGTAATGTCCAACTATTTGTGAATTAATGGACTGAAGCATACCAAGCTTCTCTGTCCCTTAATGTCTCCTGTAGTCTTATCAGATTCATTTCCATTTAGTCATCCTCTGTTATTCCTTCTTCTCCTACCTTCAATCTTTCCCATCATCAGGGTACTTTCCAGTGAGTCAGTTCTTCGCATCAGGTGGCCAGAGTATTGGAGCTATAGCTTCAGCATCAGTCTTTTCAATTAATATTCAGGACTGATTTCCTTTAGGATTGACTGGTCTGATCCCTTTGCAGTCCAAGAGACTCTCAAGAGTCATCTCCAGAACCACAATACAAAAGCATCAATTTATTGACACTCAACCTTATTTATAGTCTAACTCTGTATGTGACTACTGGAAAAATCACAGCTTTGTTTATATGGACTTCTGTCAGCAAAGTGATGTCTCCGCTTTTTAAAGCACTGCCCAGTTTTGTCATAGCTTTCCATCCAGGTATCAGTGTCTTTTAATTTCAATGCTGCAGTCACCATCCACAGTGATTTTGGAGCTCAAGTTGCCATTCTCTGCCCTTCCCCCCTTATATTTATCATTAGATGGGACAAATTGTCATGATCTTAGTTTTTGGAAGGTGAAGTTTCAAACCAGCTATCCCTTTATTTCTTCTTCAATTTCTCCCATTAGAGTGGTATTACCTGCATATATGAGGTCGTTGATATTTCTCCTGGCAATCTTGATACCAGCTTTTGAGTCATCCAGCATTTCACATGATGTACTTTCCATATAGGGCTTCCCTGGTGGCTCAGAGGTTAAAGCGTCTGCCTCCAATGTGGGAGATCCGGGTTTGATCCCTGGGTAGGGAAGATCCCCTGGAGAAGGAAATGACAATCCACTCCAGTATTCTTGCCTGGAGAATCCCACAGACAGAGAAGCCTAGTGGGTTACAGTCCACGGAGTCGCAAAGAGTCAGACATGACTGAGCGACTTCACCTCACCTCACCTCACCATATAAGTTAAATAAGCACAGTGACAAAATACAGCCTTGTCATATGTATGTGTATATAATAAATGTGTGATAAGATTCTCAACATTATATTATTGGTAACTGAGGGGACACTGACTAAAACTACATTAGGGAAACCACAGTAACTGACTAAAAGTAAAATGAGAGACAATATGAAAGTTAGCAGAATATCCAGAATCCTCATATTCTGCTATGAGAAGATGAAAGTGTTCTAGTAACTTTCAAATATTCTTTGACTAGTATTTACTAACATGCATCAAGGGAGACAGAGACAAAATGGCAGATTATAAGGATGTGAGCTCACCTCTTTTTACAGAAACACCATAATCATAACTAACTGAATAATCAAGGACAAAAAGTACTGAAAGCTCCCAAAAAATACCTCTTAGATTAAAAGTTAAGTAAAAAGCCACAATGAAATGACAGGACGAGCATAATCACAATAAAATTAAATCCCATATCCACCAGGAGGGTGACCCAAAACTGGAAAATACTTATACTTCACTAGTTCACCCATAAGAGAGAAAGTTTTGAGGCCTGCATCAGGTTATTCATCTTGGGGTTTGGGCAATAAGAAGAGAAGCACCCCAAGTTTTGGCTTTGAGTCCAGATGGATTTATTCACAGGAATTTCACAGGATTAGAGGAAATGGAAATTCTGCTGTTAGACGGAGCACATAATATCCTGTGTGCACCATGACATGGAGAAAAAACAGGGACCTCATAAAAGACCTGGCTGGACCTATCTGCTAGTATTAGAGAATCAAGCATAGACAGAGTCACCTATGGCTCATTGTGAGGACACTTGCAGCTGCTATTTTGTTAAGATTTAGCTCACCAAACATCCTGCAGGCTTCCATGCTGAGATGCCAAAGGCCAGTCAACAAACAAGAGAGGAACACAGTCCTACCAAACAGCAGACAGGCTTCTTAAAGCCTTTCTGAGCCCACAGCTCTCTAGCCACTGTCCTTGACACAACACTACCCAATAAAGGAACAAGACCTAATTCTATACACTGGTGGATGTAAAGCAGTCCTTCCTATCAGAAATTCTGCATAGCATCTTATGAAGACTTTCCAGAGGTCAGATAGCAGAGCAAGAAAAACTACAATACTGCATCCTATAGAACAGAAACTGCAATCACAGAAAGTTATACAAAATGAGATGACAGAGGAATATGTCTTAGGTGAAGGAATAAGATAAAACCCTAGAAGAGAAACTAACTGAATTACATATAGGTAATGTACCCAAAAGGGGTTCAGAGTAATAATAGTAAAGATGATCCAAGATCTTGCAATAAAGAATTGTAAACATGGAAAAACTCATTTAAAATAATGTTGATACTATAAAATACCAACAATAAGCTGAATATATTTAAGATATCTATACATAAAGTTTTAAATATATTTTAAGAAATTTTATAGAAAAAATAATTAGATATATTATGCAAAATATTTGAAATAGCCCATATTATAAAGGCACAGATTCTCCCACAATTGAAATATAATTTTATTGCAATTTCAATCAAAAGTCCAGTGGTAATATTCCTGTTTTTGACCACCATCAGATTTTAATATTTATAAAGATTCTTATTGATCTTCCCTGGTGGCTCAGAGGTTAAAGCGTCTGCCTCCAATGCAGGAGACCAGGGTTCGATCCCTGGGTCAGGAAGATCCCCTGGAGAAGGAAACAGCAATCCACTCCAGCATTCTTGCCTGGAGAATCCCATGGACAGAGAAGCCTAGTAGGTTACAGTCCATGGGGTCGCAAAGAGTCAGACACGACTGAGCGACTTCACCCCACGTCACCTCACCTCAAAAATTCTTAAAAGTACAAAAATAGCAACCATGATACAGATCAATAAACAACAGACTAATATTGATAGTGCAGGTAAAGTTCTAGTCTTAAAGGGATACATGACTTATGAAAAAAGTAGAAATAAGAAGCAGAAGTGGGAAGACATGTCTGTATCAAAATGTGAGGTTAATGGACTATCCATATTTTTTAAAATGTGAACTTTGACTTTTATTTTACACTTTTAACAAAAGTTAATTCCAAAGGATTTATAAATATTTGTATGGAAGAAAAATGAGCAAAGTTTTAGAAAAGTATTTGACTGTTGACATGAATCAGAAGTAGATAGGAACATTTTAAACAATCAAATAAAGCATTGTCTATAACTTCAGTTTGATAAATTTAACTACATTACAGTTAAAACTTCTGTAATTAAAAATAAGAGTGAAAAGACAATCTGCAGAGTAGACCAGATAATTGTAACATATAAACTCACAAAAGACTTGCATCCTAAATTAAAAACTAAAACAGCTCCTAAAATCCATAAGGGATGGAACAAATAAGAAATAAGAAAGGCAAAGGCACACTACAAACAAGTGATGCTGGGAGACTGAGGGCAGCAGGAGAAAGGGGTGACAGAGAGATTGTTGGATGGCATCATCAACTCAATGGACATGAGTTTGAGCCAAACGCTGGGAGTTAGTGAAGGACAGAGAAGCCTGGCATGCTTCAGTCCATGAGGTCACAAAAAGTTGGACACGACTGAGTGATTGAGCAAAAACAACAATTTATATATATTTTTATATATGTATATGTATAGGTATATTTTCTTGTTGCTTTAACCATTCTCAGGTTTGTTCCTCTCAGCACCTTTTACCCTTAATTAAAAAAAAGAAAATGTAATAAAGGAAAGGCTTAGAACTTAGTTGGTTATACTTAGTAGTGATCTACTTTCAGTCTCTGAAAACAATTTAGCTAAAAAAGATAATGGCAGAGAGACTCTGATCAGTTTCTTAATGATATTAGAACACTTCTTAGGATATTTGTTGCTGTTGTTTGATTGTTAAGTAATGTCCAACTATTTGTGAATTAATGGACTGAAGCATACCAAGCTTCTCTGTCCCTTAATGTCTCCTGTAGTCTTATCAGATTCATTTCCATTTAGTCATCCTCTGTTATTCCTTCTTCTCCTACCTTCAATCTTTCCCATCATCAGGGTACTTTCCAGTGAGTCAGTTCTTCGCATCAGGTGGCCAGAGTATTGGAGCTATAGCTTCAGCATCAGTCTTTTCAATTAATATTCAGGACTGATTTCCTTTAGGATTGACTGGTCTGATCCCTTTGCAGTCCAAGAGACTCTCAAGAGTCATCTCCAGAACCACAATACAAAAGCATCAATTTATTGACACTCAACCTTATTTATAGTCTAACTCTGTATGTGACTACTGGAAAAATCACAGCTTTGTTTATATGGACTTCTGTCAGCAAAGTGATGTCTCCGCTTTTTAAAGCACTGCCCAGTTTTGTCATAGCTTTCCATCCAGGTATCAGTGTCTTTTAATTTCAATGCTGCAGTCACCATCCACAGTGATTTTGGAGCTCAAGTTGCCATTCTCTGCCCTTCCCCCCTTATATTTATCATTAGATGGGACAAATTGTCATGATCTTAGTTTTTGGAAGGTGAAGTTTCAAACCAGCTATCCCTTTATTTCTTCTTCAATTTCTCCCATTAGAGTGGTATTACCTGCATATATGAGGTCGTTGATATTTCTCCTGGCAATCTTGATACCAGCTTTTGAGTCATCCAGCATTTCACATGATGTACTTTCCATATAGGGCTTCCCTGGTGGCTCAGAGGTTAAAGCGTCTGCCTCCAATGTGGGAGATCCGGGTTTGATCCCTGGGTAGGGAAGATCCCCTGGAGAAGGAAATGACAATCCACTCCAGTATTCTTGCCTGGAGAATCCCACAGACAGAGAAGCCTAGTGGGTTACAGTCCACGGAGTCGCAAAGAGTCAGACATGACTGAGCGACTTCACCTCACCTCACCTCACCATATAAGTTAAATAAGCACAGTGACAAAATACAGCCTTGTCATATGTATGTGTATATAATAAATGTGTGATAAGATTCTCAACATTATATTATTGGTAACTGAGGGGACACTGACTAAAACTACATTAGGGAAACCACAGTAACTGACTAAAAGTAAAATGAGAGACAATATGAAAGTTAGCAGAATATCCAGAATCCTCATATTCTGCTATGAGAAGATGAAAGTGTTCTAGTAACTTTCAAATATTCTTTGACTAGTATTTACTAACATGCATCAAGGGAGACAGAGACAAAATGGCAGATTATAAGGATGTGAGCTCACCTCTTTTTACAGAAACACCATAATCATAACTAACTGAATAATCAAGGACAAAAAGTACTGAAAGCTCCCAAAAAATACCTCTTAGATTAAAAGTTAAGTAAAAAGCCACAATGAAATGACAGGACGAGCATAATCACAATAAAATTAAATCCCATATCCACCAGGAGGGTGACCCAAAACTGGAAAATACTTATACTTCACTAGTTCACCCATAAGAGAGAAAGTTTTGAGGCCTGCATCAGGTTATTCATCTTGGGGTTTGGGCAATAAGAAGAGAAGCACCCCAAGTTTTGGCTTTGAGTCCAGATGGATTTATTCACAGGAATTTCACAGGATTAGAGGAAATGGAAATTCTGCTGTTAGACGGAGCACATAATATCCTGTGTGCACCATGACATGGAGAAAAAACAGGGACCTCATAAAAGACCTGGCTGGACCTATCTGCTAGTATTAGAGAATCAAGCATAGACAGAGTCACCTATGGCTCATTGTGAGGACACTTGCAGCTGCTATTTTGTTAAGATTTAGCTCACCAAACATCCTGCAGGCTTCCATGCTGAGATGCCAAAGGCCAGTCAACAAACAAGAGAGGAACACAGTCCTACCAAACAGCAGACAGGCTTCTTAAAGCCTTTCTGAGCCCACAGCTCTCTAGCCACTGTCCTTGACACAACACTACCCAATAAAGGAACAAGACCTAATTCTATACACTGGTGGATGTAAAGCAGTCCTTCCTATCAGAAATTCTGCATAGCATCTTATGAAGACTTTCCAGAGGTCAGATAGCAGAGCAAGAAAAACTACAATACTGCATCCTATAGAACAGAAACTGCAATCACAGAAAGTTATACAAAATGAGATGACAGAGGAATATGTCTTAGGTGAAGGAATAAGATAAAACCCTAGAAGAGAAACTAACTGAATTACATATAGGTAATGTACCCAAAAGGGGTTCAGAGTAATAATAGTAAAGATGATCCAAGATCTTGCAATAAAGAATGGAGGTGAGGATTGAGAAGATACAAGAAGTGTGTAACAAAGACCTAGAAGAACTGAATTGCAAAAAAAAGAAAAAAAAAAGCAACAACAACAACAACAAAAAACAGATGAACAATACAAGAACTGAAATGAAAAATACTCTGGAATGCAAGTAACTGAGGCAGAAGAACTGATAAGTGAATTAGAGAATAGAGTCATAGAAATTACTACTGGGGAACAGAATAAAGGAAAAGAAAGAATAAAAAGAATATCGCAAAATCTAAGTAACCTCTGGGAGATCATTAAATGCAATCACATTTGTATTATAGGCTGTTCCAGAAGGAAAAAGAATGAAAGAAAGGACCTGAGAAAATATTTGAAGACAAAATAGCTGAAAAATCCCTTAACATAGGACAGGAAACAGCCACACTAATTCAAGAAGCACAAAGAGTTCCTCACAGTTTAAACCCATGGAAGAACATACCAAGACACACAATAATCAAATTGACAAAAATTAAAAAGACTAAAAGCTACAGATAATATAAAAGGGAACTCCCATAAGGTTATCAGCTGATTTCTCAGCAGAAACACTGCAGGCTAGTGGAGAATGGTATGATATATTTAAAATGATGTTATGAAGAACCTATAACCGAAAGTACTCTAACCAGAAAAGCTCTCATTCAGATTTGATGGAAAAACAAAAAAACTTTACAGAAAAACAAAATATAATTCAACACCACTAGACCAGCTTTGTAACAGATGCTAAATTCTATAGATATAAAAGAAAATACCAAATACAGAACCAAGATAATTGTAAATGGAAAACTCCTTTGGTATAGGCAAACACACAGTAAAGATAGGAATTCATCTGAACAAAAATATGATATCAAAACTAGCAATTGTGATAAGAGGAGAGCACACAAGTGTAGGATAATGGAAATGCATTGGAATTAAAAGGCCAGCAACTTTAAAATATCTTGTTTATAGAATGCCATATCAAAAATATCATCATAACTACAAACCAAAAATGTACAATAGATATATACACCAGAGATTGTGTTCACCTGTGTCTAATACATGTCAATGTATGGCAAAACAAATACAGTATTGCAATAAAAAAAAGAAAAAAGAAAACAGAATCTGAACTTGATAATGAAGTTACTGACAAAGTCACAAGTGAAGTAAGAAAAAGAGGAAAGGAAGAAAAAAACTTAAAAAATAAATCCAAAACAATTAACAAAGTGGCATTAAGAACATACATAGTGATAATTATCATGTATGTAAATGTATTAAATGCTCCAACCAAAAGACTTAGACTGCCTAAATGTTTACAAAATCAAAACTCATATGTATGCTGTCTATAAAAGACTCAGTTCAGATCTATGGGCACAGACTGAAAATGAGGGGATGGAAAGTGATATTCTGCACAAATGCAAATCAAAAGAAAGCTGGAGTAGCAATACTCAAGATAGATTTTAATATAAAGATAATTACAGGAGAAAAATTACACTACTTAATGATCAAGGGATCAAAGAAGAAGACATAACAATTGTAAATATGATGCACTCAACATCTGAGCACCTCAATATATAAGGTGAATACTAACAGTAATAAGAGAAGAAATCAACAGTAACACAATAATAGTGATGTACTTTAAAACTCTACTTTCAGCAATAGACAGATCATCCAAACAGAAAACCAATAAGGGAAAACAGGCTTTCAATGTCATATTAGATCAGATACTTAACTCTTATTTATAAAGCATTCTAATCAAAGCAGCAAATGTAGATTACACATTCTTTTCACTTGTGTGTAGAACATTTTACAAAATTGATCGCATGCTGGGCCACAAAGTGAGCCTTTCTTCTAAGGGCGGGGGGCGGGGGATAGTGGACTCAAATCAATAAAATAAGAATCTAAAAAGGAGAAATTACATTGGACATCACAGAAATACAAAGGATCATAAGAGACTACTATAAGCAACTGTATAAATGGACAACCTAGAAAAAATGGACAAATTCTTATAAAGATACAACATTCCAACACTACACCAGACAGAAATAGAAAATAAGAACAAGTCAGTCACAAGTATTGAAATTGAAACTGTGACTTTAAAAATTCCCAACAAAAAAATGTCCAGAACCAGATGGCTTCACAGACAAATTCCATCAACATTTGAAAAAGAGTTAACACTTTTCTTTCTGAAAAAATTCCAATAAATTACACTTCCAAACTCATTCCATGAGGCTACCACCACTTTGATACCAAAAACAGACAGATACATCAGAAAAAAAAAAGTACAGTTTCATATCACTGGTGAACATAAGCAAAAAAAATGTCAACAAAGCACTATAAATTTGAATTCAAAAATAAATGAAAAAGATCATATATCATGATGAAGTGGGATTTATCTTAGGGGGGGCAAAAGTTTTTCAATATGTATAAATCAATCAGTTTGATACAATAGATCAACAAATTGAAGAATTAAATAAAATATGATAATCTCAATAGACTCAGAAAGAACTTTTGGTAAAATTCAAGACCAATTTATGATAAAAACTTCCCAGTAATCAGGCATAAACAGAACATTCTTCAATATTAGACTTCCCTGGTGGCTCAGATGGTAAAGCGTCTGCATACAATATTGGGGATGTGGGTTTAATTCCTGAGTCAAGAAGATCTCCTGGAGAAGGAAATGGCAGCCCACTCCAGTATTCTTGCCTGGAAAATCCTGTAGACAGAGCAGCCTGGTAGGCTACAGTCCACTGAGTCACAAAGCGTCAGACACAACTGAACGACTTCACTTTCATTTTATTACAAACCAACAACAAATATCACACTTATGTGTGAAAAAAAAAAAGAATTTTCTAGAAGAATAGGAACAAGACAAGGATATACATTCTTGCCACTTCTATTCAACATAGTTTTGGAAGTCCTACCCATGGAAATCAGAGAAGAAAACGAAAATGAATCCATATTGGAAAATAAGTACAACTGTCACTGTTTGCAGATGACATGATATTATTCATGTGTTCTGCATATGTTCTAAGTTGCTTCAATCATGTCTAACTCTTTGCAGCTCTATGGACTATAACATGCCAGGATCCTCAGTTCATGGGGATTCTCCAGGAAAGAATACTGGAGTAGGTTATCATGCCCTCATCCAGGGGATCTTCCCAATCCAGGAACTGAACCTACATTTCTTCTATTTTATGCATGGGTAGGTGTGTCCTTTATCACTAACACCACCTCAGAAGCTCAATATTATGCACAGAAATTACTAAAGATGCTACCAGAAAACTACTTGTTGTAGTTCAGTCAGTAAACTATGTTCAACTCTTTGTGATCCCATGAACTGCAGCATGCCAGGCTTCTCTGTCCATCATTGCCTCCCTAAGTTTGTTCAAACTCATGTCCATTAAGTCAGTGATGTCATCAAACCATCTTAAAAACTGTTGCCCCTTTTCTTGCCCTCAATTTTCCCCAGCATCAGGGCCTTTCCCAGTGAGCCAACTTTTCATGTCATGTGGTATTGGGTTTTCAGCATCAGTACTTCCAATGAATATTCAGGGTGGGTTTCCTTTAGGATTGACTTATTTGAACTCCATGGTGTCCATGGGATTCTCAAGTGTTTTCTACAGTAACACAACTCAAAAGCATCAATTATTTGGTTCTCAGTCTTCTTTATGGTCCAGCTCTCACATTCATACATGACTACCAGAAAAACCATAGCTTTGGCTATGTGGACCTTTGTCAGCAAAATAAACCTCTGCTTTTTAAAACAGTCTAGGTTTGACATAGCTATTCTTCCAAGGAGCAAAAAATCTTTTAATTTTGTGGCTGTGCTCACCATCTGCATTGATTTTGGAGTCCAAGAAAATGAAACCTGACACTGTTTCTAAAATTTCCCCTTCTATTTGCCATAGAGTGATGAGACTAGATGCCATGATCTTAGTTTTTTTTTTTTTTTGAATGTTGAGTTTTAAGCCAGCTTTTACACTCTCCTCTTTCACCTTCATTAAGAGGCTCTTTAGTTCCTCTTCACTTTCTGCCATTATAATGGTATCATCTGCATATCCGAGGTTGTTGATATTTCTCCCATCAATTTTGACTCCAGCTTGTGATTCATCTAGCCTGGCATTTCACATGATTATCTCTGTATTTAAGTTGAATAAGCAGGGTACAATAAACAGCCTTGATGTACTCCTTTTCCAATTTGGAATCAATCTGTTGTTCCATTCAGTTCTAAGTGTTGCTTCTTGTCCTGTATACCAGTTTCTCAGGAGGCAGGTATTGTGGTCTGGCATCCCCATCTCTTGAAGAATATTCCACAGTTTGCTATGATCTACACAGTCAAAGACTTTAGCATAGTCAATGAAGGAGAAGTAGATTTTTTTTTTAATTCCCTTGCTTTTTCTATGATCCAGCATAAGTAGGCAATTTGATTGCTGGTTCCTGTGCCTTTTCTAAATTCAGTTTTTACACCTGAAAGTTCTCAGTTCATGTACTACTGAAGCCTAACTTGGATTTTGAGCAAAATCTTACTGGCTTGTGAAATGAGTGCAATTGTACAGTAACCTAAACATTCTTTGGCATTGCTTTTCTTTGCAATTGGAATGAAAACTGATCTATTTCAGTTCTGTGGCCTCTGCTGATTTTTCCAAATTTGCTGGCATAATGAGAGCAGTACTTTAATTTAGTACTAGTATAAAACTATTAGAGTTCTTTAATTAATTTGATAAAATTGTAGGAAACAAAATTAATACACTGAAGTCTCTTGAATTGATATACACTAACAGGAAATGATCAGAAAATGAAATTAAAATTCTATTTTCCATTATATACACAAGATTAAAATATCTAATAATAAATTCACCTAAGGAGCCAAAATACCTGTATACTGAAAGCTATTAGAGACAGATGAAAAAATTGGAGAATGGCATTGAAACATGTATAATATCATATGTGAAATGAATCTCCAGTCCAGGTTTGATGCATTATACAGGATGCTCAGGGCTGGTGCACTAGGATGACTCAGAGGGATGGTATTGGGAGGGAAGTGGGAGGGGGGTTCAGGATGGGGAACACATGTACACCTGTGGTGGATTCATGTTGATGTATGACAAAACCAATACATATTGTAATTATCGTCCAATTAAAATAAATAAATTTATATTTTAAAAAAGTATTGATAGTGTGAAAATGACTATACTACCCAAAGCAATCTACATATTCAGTGAAATACCTATCAAACTATCAATGGCACTTTTACAGAAATAGGACCAAAATTTTTCAGATTTGTATGGAAACACAAAATACTTCTATCAGCCAAAATAGTCTTAAAAAAAAAAAACGGAGCTGGACATATCAGGCTCTTTGATTCAGACTATACTAACTACAAAACTATAGCCATCAAAACAGTATAGTACTGGCACAAAAACAGCAATGTAAATCAACAGGACAGGGTTAAAAGCCCAGAAATAAATGCAATATCTTTTGGCAATTAATATCTGACAAAGAAAGCAAGACCATATAATAGAAAAAAAGAGAATCTCTTCAATAAATAATGCTGGGAAAGCTAGACAACTGTACGTTAAAAAAGACAAAAGTTGAACAATTTTTAATACCATACACAAAAATTGATTAAAGGCTTAAATGTAACTCTAAATGGACTAATGCCTTATATGTAAGATCATATAAAACTCTTCAAGGAAAACACAGACAGAAGACTCTGACATAAATTGCAGCAAAACCTTTTTAAGTCATCTCCTAGAGTAATGGAAATAAAAACAAAATTAAACAAATGGAACCTAATTAAACTCAAATGTTTTGTAAGCAAACAAAACCATAAGCAAAATGAAAAGACAACACACAGAATGATAGAAAATATTTGCAAATGAAGCAATTGACTACAGATTAACCTTCTACATTTGCAAATAGATCATGTGTCTCAATATAAATAAATTAAAAAATGATGCAATAAAAAATGAGCAGAAGACCTGCATAGACATTTCTCCAAAGAAGGCATACAAATGGCCAAGAAACTGTTGAAAAATTTCATCTCTGCTAATTATTAGAAAGATGCAAATCAAAACTATAATGAGTTATCACTTAAAACAGGCAGAATAACCATCATCAAAAAGTCTATAAACAACAAATCTTAGAGATGCTGTGGGACAAAGGGAACTCTGCTACACTGTTGTTGGGAATGTAAATTTGTACAACCACTATGGAGATCAGTATGGAGGTTCCTTCATGTTGATGTATGGCAAAACCAATACAATATTGTAAAGTAATTAGCCTCCAGTTAAAATAAATAAAGTTATATTTAAAAAAGGTAAAAATAGAACTACCATTGATTTATCAATCCCACTCCTGGGCAGGTACCCAGGGAAAACCATAATTACAAAGGACACCTGCACCCCAATGTTCACTTCAGCACTATTTACAGTAGCCAACATATAAAAGCAACCTAACTGTCTATGAAGAGAATATGGATAAAGAAGATGTGGTACATATTTACAATGGGCTGTTATTCAGTCATTAAAATGATGAATTAATGTCACTTGCAGCAACATGGATGGACCTGAGATTACTATACTAAGTCAGACAGAGAAAAGACAAATATTATATGATATCACTTATATGCAGAATATAAAAAATGATACAAATTAACTTACTTACAAAACAGAAATATAGACTTAAAGAATGATTTTATGGCTGGCAGAGGGAAAGTGTGGGTGGAGGAGGTATAGACTGGGAATTTGAGGTTGACTTGTACACACTACTGTATTTAGAATAGTTAACAAATCTGCTATATAGAACAGGGAACTCTGCTCAATATTCTGTAAAAATATAAATGGGAAAATGATTTGAAAATAATAGATACTTGCATATATGTAACCAAATCACTTTGCCGTACCTGTAACTAAATCACTCCACTGAACTGTAGTCAGCCAGCCTCTGTTCATGGAATTCTCCAGGCAAGAACACTGAAGTGGGTTGCTTTTCCCTTCTCCAGGAGACCTTCCTGACCCAGAGATAGAAATCAGGTCTCCCACATTGTAGGCAGATTCTTTACCATCTGAGCCATCAGGGAAGCTGGGAGATAAAGGATATATGTATATGTAAGACTGAGTCCCTTGGCTGTTCACCTGAAACTACCACAGCATTGTTGATCAACTATATCCTGACACAAAATAAAGTTTTTTTAAAAAACGTATTCTCAAAATGTATAGGTAAAAATAAATATATAAATAATATTTAATTGAAAAAAAAGAAGTCTATTTAATCTCTGAATTAGGAAGACTTTTCCAACTCTAAGATAAAATTATGAATTGAGAAATAAACTTGGTCAATTCAACAACATAAAAATCAAAAGGGAGATGATGTGGGGTGGGAGATGGAAAGGGGCTTCAGCATTCGGACATTGTGTA
The DNA here is from genome assembly GCA_006410535.1 of Litocranius walleri. Classification (NCBI taxonomy): domain Eukaryota; kingdom Metazoa; phylum Chordata; class Mammalia; order Artiodactyla; family Bovidae; genus Litocranius; species Litocranius walleri. The sequence goes on along the minus strand of SJYG01000980.1, from coordinate 473,906 downwards.
CACTTGTGGCTGATTCATGTCAATGTATGGCAAAACAAATACAGTATTGTAATGTAGAATAAAGTATTAAAAAAAAATAAAGTTCCTCCATATCTTTTCATAGCTGGATAACTTATTTCTTTTTAGCCTTGAATAATATTCCATTGTCTGAGTGTACCAACATTTATTTATCCATTTACCTACTGAGGGGAGTCTTGATGGTTTCCATGTTTTAACTGTCATGCATAAAGCTGCTATAAACATCAAAAAAAATCAAAAGCTTTTGTAAGGCAAAAACTTATACAAAATGGATCAAGAAATTTAAGACGAGTGAGAAACATATACTCGCCATGACAAATGGTAATCTTTTAAATACATGTGATTCTAGTAGTTCTGACACACATCAACAAGAAAATGGTCAAAGAAGGCAATCACAATACAGGAATTATAAGTGCAAAGATTACCAACTGCAGTTCATAATGAGAAAAATGCAAAATACAATTAATGTGATATCATTTATCACCTATCAACTGGATAAACACTGAATAGCTTAATATGACATTATCAGTGCAATATGTGAAAATAGGCATTTGTCTACAATGTCTATTTCACAATGAGAAAATTAAGAATGTTTCATCTCTACATAGGGAAATTGGGCATTATCTTTTATTTATTTATTTTTTAAAACAAAACATCACATTTGTGCCACTTTGATTCCTTTTACAACATGTTCACAAGACTAGCATATCACATTTTGTGAGAATTGCTGTGGGATTTTGGAGACGACAATTGCAACACACTCCAGTACTCTTGTCTGGAAAATCCCATAGATGGAGGAGCCTGGCAGGCTTCATTTCATAGAGTCACGAAGAGTCGGATATGACTGAATAACTTCACTTTCGCTTTTCACTTTCATGCATTGGAGAAGGAAATGGCAACCCACTCCAGTGTTCTTGCCTGGAGAATCCCAGGGACAGGGGAGCCTGATGGGCTGCCATCTATGGGGTTTGCCCAGAGTTGGACACGACTGAAGTGACTTAGCAACAGCAGCAGCAGCAGCAGCAGCAGCTGTGGAATTTGGTAACGAAGAGAATTTTTTCACTGAAGTATTTGAAGAAACTAATATTCAGAGATGACATTCACTATATAAGGGCTTCCTTGGTGGCTCAGCTGGTAAAGAATCCACCTGCAATGCATGAAACCTTGGTTCTATCCCTGGGTTGGGAAGATTTCTGCTTTATTGACTATGCCAAAGCCTTTGACTGTGCAGATCACAATAAATTGTGGAAAATTCTGAAAGAGATGGGAATACCAGACCACCTAACCTGCCTCTTGAGAAATCTGTATTCAGATGAGGAAGCAACAGTTAGAACATGGAAGAACAGACTGGTTCCAAATAGGAAAAGGAGTACGTCAAGGCTGCATATTGTCACCCTGCTTATTTAACTTGTATGCAGAGTACATCATGAGAAAGTCTGGACTGGAAGAAACACAAGCTGGAGTCAAGATTGCCAGGAGAAATATCAATAACCTCAGATATGCAGATGACATCACCCTTATGGCAGAAAGTGAAGAGGTATTAAAAAGCCTCTTGATGAATGTGAAAGAAGAAAGCGAAAAAGTTTAGGTTTAAAGCTCAACATTCAGAAAACGAAGATCATGGCATCCGGTCCCATCACTTCATGGGACATAGGTGGGGAAACAGTGGCAGACTTTATTTTGGGGGCTCCAAAATCACTGCAGATGGTGACTGCAGCCATGAAATACACTTACTCTTTGGAAGAAAAGTTATGACCACCCTAGATAGCATATTCAAAAGCAGAAAGCAGAGACATTACTTTGCTGACTAAGGTCCATCTAGTCAAGGCTATGGTTTTTCCAATAGTCATGTATGGATATGAGAGTTGGACTGTGTAGAATGCTGAGCACCGAAAAATTGATGCTTTTGAACTGTGGTGTTGGAGAAGACTCTAGAGGATCCCTTGGACTGCAAGGAGATCCAACCAGTCCATTCTGAAGGAGATCAGCCCTGGGATTTCTTTGGAAGGAATGATGCTAAAGCTGAAACTCCGGTACTTTGGCCACCTCATGTGAAGAGCTGACTCATTGGAAAAGACTCTGATGCTGGGAAGGATTGGGGGCAGGAGGAGAAGGGGACAATAGAGGATGAGATGGCTGGATGGCATCACAGACTCGATGAATGTGAGTCTGAGTGAACTCTGGGAGATGGGGATGGACAGGGAGGCCTGGCGTGCTGTGATTCATGGGGTCGCAAAGAGTCAGACACAACTGAGTGACTGAACTGAACTGAACCATTCCAATATTTGGATCTGGAGAATTCCATGGACTGTATAATCCAAAGGGTCACAAAGAGTTGGACTTGACTGAATGACTTTCACTGTCACTTATTTTCATTTTGCTATGAAATTATAAAAATTCATCCGTGATTCAGCTCAGAAGTAAAGACTTTGGAGCCTCATATGATGGCAAGTCTTAGTAACTTCTGGAAGGCCAGTCACACTGCTGAACAACTGCATTGGTGTGCAGCTAGAGCAATGTGGACTAGTGTGTGGCTGAACTGGCCTCAGAGCACAGAGATGGAATTCTTTAGATGGAATTCTTTAGATGGAATTCTTTTATAATTATTATCCACTGGTAATTATCTTTTAATACCACAAATACGTATACTCTTTGACCCAGTATTTGAACTGTGGTGTTGGAGAAGACTCTTGAGAGTCCTTTGGACTGCAAGGAGATCCAACCAGTCCATCCTAAAGGAAATTAGCCCTGAATATTCATTAGAAGGACTGATGCTGAAGCTGAAAATCCAATACTTTGGCCACCTGATGTGAAAAAATTGACCCGCTGGAATAGACCCTGATGCTGGGAGAGATTGAAGGCGAGAGGAGAAGGGGACAAAAGAGGATGAGATGGTTGGATGGCATCACTGTCTCAATGGACATGAGTTTGAGTAAACTCCGCAAGTTGGTGATGGACAGGGAGGCCTGGCATGCTGCAGTCCATGGGATTACAAACACTTGGACACCACTGAGTGACTGAACTGAACTGAACTTGACCCAGCAATTATACTTCTAAAATTTCCCCAAAGCACACTAGCATATTTATGAAAAGATTATTCAGTGGCATATTACTGGAACACATGCCCAATTCCTTATCCAAAACCTTCAAAATAAATGTCTTAAGAATTACCACTTCTTTCCTCCTTTGTTGAAGATAAGGTGTCCATAGGTGTGTGTATTTATCTCTGGGCTTTCTATTTTGTTCCATTGATCTATATTTCTGTCTTTGTGCCAGTATCATACTGTCTTAATGACTGTGGCTTTGTAGTAGAGCCTGAAGTCAGGCAAGTTGATTCCTCCAGTTTCATTCTTCTTTCTCAAGACTGCTTTCGCTATTTGAGGTTTTTTGTATTTCCATACAAATCTTGAGATTATTTGTTCTCGTTCTGTGAAAAATACTGCTGGTAGCTTGAAAGGGATTGCATTGAATCTGTAGATTGCTTTGGGTAGTATACTCATTTTCACTGTATTGACTCTTCCGATCCATGAACACGATATATTTCTCCATCTATTAATGTCCTTTTTTATTTCTTTCATCAGTGTTTTCTAGTTTTCAATATATAGGTTTTTAGTTTCTTTAAGTAGGTATATTCCTAAGTATTTTATTCTTTTCGTTGCAATGGTGAATGGAATTGTTTCCTTAACTTCTTTTTCTACTTTCTCATTATTAGTGTATAGGAATGCAAGGGATTTCTGAGTGTTGATTTTATATCCTGCAACTTTACTATATTCATTGATTAGCTCTAGTAGTTTTCTGGTGGAGTCTTTAGCATTTTCTATGTAGAGGATCATGTCATCTGCAAACAGTGAGAGTTTTACTTCTTCTTTTCCAATTTGGATTC
>SJYG01000980.1:403919-461953 GCA_006410535.1 Litocranius walleri | reverse complement strand
TTATGTATAATCAATCAATTAATTACAATATAATTAATTTATTATATTATATAGTACATTTATAAATATTATATTTATATGTATATTTTATAGGTATAATAAATGTATAATATAATAATTATATATATTATATTAATTTATATAACATATATAATACATTACACATGATATATTAATATAATATTGAAGGGACTGAGCACAAATTATGCTCTTTATCAGGATAATAAATTTGTTGAAAGTTACATTTTTCATTAAGTATAACCTCACAAAATTTATCAAAGTAAGTTTTTCTCCACAGAGTTTCATATGTATCATAGTACTTACTACTTTGGAATCAGTGCCCTAAAGATTCACACTCATTTTCATTTCTTTAGTGTTTTACCACCACTTCTAGTTGGTTTCATGACCAATAAACCTGTTGCTGATATATTAGACTCACTTATATTTTGTCAACAGAACACATAGTCATCTCTTCAATCTTCTATCCCATGTGATGTGTTATTTTGTTTTCTATTTCTTGCTCTTCACTGTCCCAGAATAAATGTAAAGTGAAGTCACTCAGTCGTGTCTGACTCTTTGCGACCCCATAGACTGTAGCCTACCTGGCTCCTCTGTCCATGGGATTTTCCAGGCAATAAAACTGGAGTGGATTGCCATTTCCTTCTCCAGCGGATCTTCTCGACCCAGGGATGGAACCCGGGTCTCCCGCATTGTAGACAGACGCTTTTACCATATAAGCAACCAGGAAAGTTCAGAATAAATGTAATACATGCTGATCATCACATCACTCATTCTTTTCTGATGTTAACTGTCACCAGAGTAGTAGATCTTATTCTAAAAGTATTTTTACAGTTTAATTAAAGCTAATATGAAGGCAAAATATAACAAACATCAAATAACATTATCAAAAATACAAAAATAGGTCAGCAAACAAAGGTACATCTGACTACTGGGAGCACAGAAGCAGAAATAGTGCCTTTGATAAATAAAGATTAGATTTTGTGACCAAATGACTTTTAGAATAAATATTATTTTTACATTTTTATTTTTAGATATAATAATCAGATTTAGAATTATTAAGTATAGGATGATGAATCTACATAAAGTATTAGACAAAACAAATATCCATCAATAGCAACAAATTCACATTCTAATCAAAGAAATAAATGAAGTAGTTGAGGAAATATATTCTATCCATCTGTCCTTTTATTTCTTATGCTGATAAAGGAGCTAGTAAATTTGGTTTGATTTTAGACTTGAATTGAGTACACAGTGCTTTGATGTTTCAAAGATGGTTTAGTGTCTAAGATTTTGAAAGAAAATTCACTATATAAATCAAAGTAATATTATTATGGGATAGATATCCAAAGCACACTGGCACAGTAAAAGTTTATCAAATATAATAAATCTTAAAAAAGTTTTCAGGATGCAACATAGTTTTGAGCTTTGCCTGTTAATTAAACACATAATATTTTCTCCAGTGGAGAATCTTCAATAGTTATAATAGATACCTTCAGAATGATTATTGTTAAACAAATCTATTATATTATTTAATTTAGAATATTAAATATTTATAGTGTATGATTTTAAAAAATCATTTTCTGCAGAATATTAACCTCTGTAACTTCTAGAGACTGCACACTTACAATATTCTCAGAACAAATTCTGAAAAATATACCAGAAATCCTACAGGGTGGATATAACAGGTGTAATAATAAATCAAACCTAGCCATTGACTAAAGAAGGAAAATGGTCAATTTTGCTTTAGAAAACTTCAGTAACCATGTTCAAGTTTCCCTTCTTTGCTTGCCTACTTTCCTAGAAAGCCAACCCAGTTACAAAGAAATGTATAAATGTGAAAGTGAAGTCACTCAGTCGTGTCCAACTCTTTGAGACCCCATGGACTATAGCCTACAAGGTTCCTCTGTTTGTGGGATTTTCCAGGCAAGAATACTGGAGTAGGTTACCATTTCCTTCAGTCAGAAATAATTTTCTGAAGGTGACATTGTTAAGTCTGAAAAGGACATAGTATATGGGATTGTAATGTGTTTTTGATACTTGCTTCAGATTGTCTGTCAACCTACATTCCCTTCAATTATCACTTGTTTAAAACAAGCATCAGTCACACAGAATCAGACACACTCTCTATGTAGATACTTTTGCTCTAACATAAGCAAAACCTTTAAGAATATTTCAAAGACTCCAAAATTATGCATAACAAGTAACCTCAAATTACAGGTAAAAAGTGGTGGCAGTGTGTTGGATTAGCACGATGAACCCAGGGGGTGTGGGGCCTGAAATCCATACAACTCAACATTAGAAACACAAAATCAAATATGAGAATAAATATTTGCTTAGAATAAGAATAAATTGCCAATTATAAAATTTATTTTTTTAATTTTATTTTTACTTTCTCTGCGTTACAGTACTGCATTGGTTTTGCCATACATTGACATGAATCAGCCACAGGTGTACACAAGCTCCCAATCCTGAAACCCCCTCCCACCTCCCACCCCATATCATCTCTCTGGATCATCCCCGTGCTCCAGCCCCAGCCTCTGAGGGAGAGGGAGAGGGTGGGATGATTTGGGAGAATGGCATTGAAACATGCATACTATCATGTAAGAAATGAAGTGCCAGTCTATGTTTGATACAGGATACAGGCAAGTTATAAAATTTAAAAATCTTATAAACATAGAAAGTCCAGAAAAAATTCTCACATAACCTCCTAGCACACCTCTATGATTTTTGGCTGTCAATTTTTTTATTACTTCTTCCCAGGAAACTATTTTGTAATTATAACATTGGTAATACACAAAATGGAAAGCAAGTCAAATTTTTCCTTTAAAATGTTTGATTGAAATGTTTTTATCATTAATTTCAAAAGCCCTTTTACAAAAAAACCTGAGGAGGGATCATAGCCATTTTGGTTTTTTTTTTTGGTAAATTCCAGAAAAGTTAGATATTTTAATCATAATCAGCTCAGACTACTATCTCTTTCTCCTTCAACTTCTCCTTCATCAGTTGACTTCCTGTCAGGTCATATCCATATAAGCACTGGTAGTTTTGGAATCTATTTAAGGTGAAATCAATCCTGAATATTCATTGGAAGGACAGTTGCTGACGCTCCAATTCTTTGGCCAACTGGTACACAGAGTCAACTCATTGGAAAAGACCCCAAGGCTGAGAAAGACAGAGGGCAAAAAAAGAAGGAGTTTAGCAGAGGATCAGATGATTAGATAGCATCAAATGGACAGGAGTTCAAAGAAACTCTGGGAAGATAGTGGTAGACCGAGGAGCCTGGCATAATACAATCTATGAGGTCAAGGAGCTGAACACAACTTAATGACTGATCAACAGCACAATGGGGAAACTGGGAGATACATTAGCTTGTGATTACTAAAATGTATTTGTGTGGTGTGCAGTCATTTCTGTTTGCACATGGATTTCTGCAATACATTGCAATTTGGGAACAGCTTCCAGCATTATACCTTAAAGTACCTGTAAGTTCACTCACTTCACAAAACAATTGCTGTGCCTTCCTGGTGCTTGATTGATGTTAAACAAAACAAAATCTATATAGAGATTTCCTTAAAGTTGACAACAGTCTAATAATTTACAGCGCTGACTTTTTCTGGGCTCCACAGTCACTGCAGATGGTGATTGCAGCCATGAAATTAAAAGATGCTTACTCCTTGGAAGGAAAGTTATGACCAACCTAGACAGCATATTAAAAAGCAGAGACATTACTTTGCCAACAAAGGTCTGTCTAGTCAAGGCTATGGTTTTTCTAGTGGTTATGTATGGATGTGAGAGTTGGACTATGAAGAAAGCTGAGTGCTGAAGAATTGATGCTTTTGAAGTGTGGTGTTGAAGAAGACTCTTGAGAGTCCCTTGGACTACAAGGAGATCCAACCAGTCCATCCTAAAAGAGATCAGACCTGGATGTTCATTGGTAGGACTGATGTTGAAGCTGAAACTCCAATTCTTTGGCCACCTGATGCAAAGAGTTGACTCATTGGAAAAGATTCTGATGCTTGGAAATATTGAGGGCAGGAGGAGAAGGTAACGACAGAGGATGAGATGGTTGGATGGCATCACCGACACATGGACATGGGTTTGGGTGGACTCTGGGAGTTGATGATGGACAGGGAGGCCTGGCATGCTGCAGTTGATGGGGTTGCAAAGAGTCGGACATGACTAAGTGACTGAACTATTAATGAATTCTGAAGCTGAAATTATAATAAAGGGAAATTCTGAATGGAAATAGACAGTAGTCTTGACATATTACTTTTTATAAAACTTGGAACTTATGACCATCTTACTATGTTTCTTTCTGAAATGTAAAGCTTCATTGACTTCACAGTAAAGGTGCTTCTGTGTGTATGAGGAAAATTAGGTTGTTAAATAGGTTTACTTTAAAAACCTCATTTCATTTCTTACGACTGTCGATGACAATTTACTTGACCTTAGTTTCCTCGCCTTTTAATACTTAACTTGAAGAATGTGAAGGATTAATTATTCATCTATTAATTGTCTATTTTGTTTCATGCAGGGAAAACAGCAAGTTCTGCAAAAGCAATAGGCATGCACCATGAAATGTAAGAAGGTCTATGTGGCTGGTAAATAGTGAATGGAATAGAAAATGTTATTAAATGAGATTTGAGAGAAGGCACCTCACATATGGTAAGGATATTTAATTTATGTGTTTATATTTTTATATTTTATATATTTATCATTCATTTACATAAATTTATATATTTATATATTATGTATTTATTTTTATTGCAAGTAACTTACTTTAGGGTTATATTCTAATGTATATTTTGTCTCTGTTGGAAAATAATGTTTTACAGAGCATCCATTTCATGCCAGGCAAGTTGCTGCTGCTTCTGCTAAGTCGCTTCAGTCGTGTCCGACACTGTGTGACCTCATAGATGGCAGCCCACCAGGCTCCCCCATCCCTGGGATTTTCCAGGCAAGAACACTGGAGTAGGTTGCCATTTCCTTCTCCAATGTATGAAAGTGAAAAGTGAAAATGAAGTCGCTCAGTCATATGCGACTCTTAGCGACCCAATGGACTGCAACCCACCAGGCTCCTCTGTCCATGGGACTTTCCAGGCAAGAGTACTGGAGTTGTAAGCCATTGCCTTGTCCAGCCAGGCAAGTTGCTAATCACCAAATGTATGTTTTCTTTTCTCTTTTACATAGTCCTCCATACAGCCTATTGAGGTAGTATCATTATCTCCATTTGGCAGTTTTAGAAATTGAGACTTAGAAAAAATTAGTAACTCACTGGAGGCCATAGAATTAGATTTTGGCAAAGTGGAATTTAAACTACTGTCTCGATTGCTAAAAAGTCCTTCTTCAAACTGTAATTATCCGTCTTCTACATTGCAGGAGTCAGATCACTTCAGTATCACTGAGGTTAAAGGAAGCTTCTGCACCATTTGGATGAGTATTATTAGAATTTTTTGCTTGTTGGTTTGTGCTCCAAATGTTTCTGTGGGGGGAATAGACTAGCCTTTTAAATTCAGAACATTTTAAAATGTTTTGGCAGCTGATTCAGAAAGAAAAGTTGTTCTTCTGCAGTTAAAGTGGAATGTGGCTTTTTGCAAAATTGATGGTATTTTAAAATGGCTTATTCATAAGGGAATATTTTCAGAAAATAGAATTAAACTCTGTGCGTCATAAAACCAAGCTACAATATTGATACACTTCTAAACTATATTCAGTACAAAAGATGTTTTATCACAATTCATTTCATGATAAGGCTAACAGTAAAGGGGAAAATCCCTTAAGTCATGGGTAGGTGCCAAGTGTTGCTTACATTTTCTATATAAATGGTTTCTTTTTATTCTCTCTGCTGTCTCCCAACATAAAATCTGTATTAGAAATTCCTGGCATAAGCATAAGAGCTAATCACATAAAATGAATCAGAATATTTAATATGAGAATTTCACTCATATCTCAAAAGCTATTTTATCTGCTAAAAATAATAGACTCCTATATCCTATTGAAGTCCAAATTTATTCTTCTTTTTGACCACCTTTATCCATTTTATTGTTAGGACCTCCTTTATTTAAATTAACCAAGTATCTTCCTCAACATATGCAATATTTGATTAATCTACTGTATAGGTTTTATAATTTCTGTTCATAAATTGTAGTAAAGAATGAATGGTAGTCCTTGGCAGATCTCCTAAAATAACTGAGATAAACCACAGCCAAATGCATTACTTCTAGATGCATACAGGACTGATCTAATAATTTTAAAGGACAGAGATCAAAGACAGGCCACATAAAAATGCATTTTCTCTGAAAATCTTTTACGTCTACTGTATAAGGTGGTAGAGATGAATCCATGCCACAGAAAGTCACCTGCGTTAAAGCTATAGTGAGCAACAGTAGCACACAGAGTCTCTTTTATTGTTTTTTTTTTTTTTTTTTTTGTAGTCTGCATTTTGATTCTACTTTTTCTTTCAGCTAGGAACACCTGGAGATTATTTTCATTTTTGTATTGTTCATAAAAAGTCATTATTTTCTGATTGATTTCATTTTCCTTTCTCATTAACAAGATTTTGTTCTTTGCAGGTAGAACTCATCAGTTTCTTTACTTAATAATTCCATCTTTATCATTATCTTTTATGATTTACCACCAAATATTTGCACTTGGCCAGCCAAGCATCAGAAGCTATGGAACAATAAAGCCAGTATATCATTTGGTGGATACAACATACTATTGGGAATTTCATTCACATATCAATCATCCCAAGCCAAGAGTACCAAGGCTTTGGTTTTTATTCATACTTTATTCAATAATAAACCTGTAAAGTGGAGCACTTATATAGAAGTCAATAAAACCAAAGTTTAGGGAGGAGTCTGTAGTGAGTTTGAAAGATTTGAATTCTGATAAACATTTAAGATGTCAGGCTTGATTGTGCCCTAGGCAGAGAATTTCCTAGAACAACTGGTAGCCACTTTAAATTACTCAGCATTTCAAACAGAGAATCATCCAATTATTTTAGCAGTTTCAGAAGTGGGAACACATTTTGCATGCAAGAAAATCACAGAAAATATAGTGGATTACTATGTGAATCTTCAAAGTGTAACCTGCTTGTTTCCTGCCATACTTTAAGGCAAGTTAATGTTAAAGAGCATTTTAAGTTAGGTTTTGACTACAAAACTCTTGCATCTGATTAAAGCATGTGGCAAATGCCTCTGTGGGTTAAAGTTACAGAAGCAAAAATAATTTTGAAGATGTGTAAATATGTTAAGAATTTGAAAAGTTTAATTTTTGATGGCCACTGATGTGATTAAAATATCATACCAAAGAAATAGCTACTAAATGGACAATAGCTATGATTTCCATGACTGAATTCAAGCTACGACTGAAAATTGTTCTATAGGGATGTGCTGTCCAATATGGTAGCTGCTAACTATGGGTGGCTCTTGAGCACCTGAAATGTGGATAGTGGATCATCTGAATTTAGATGAGCTGAAAATATAGAACATAGACAGGTTGTGAAGACTTCCTGTGGAATGATAAATATCACAATAATAATTTTTATATTGAATATAATTTGAAATAATATCTGTGTATATGTGCATGTTCAGTCACTCAGTTGTGTCCAGTTCTTTGCAACAACATGGACAGTCCACCAGGTTCTTCTGTCCATGGAACTTTCCATTCAAGAACACGAGTGTGTTGCCATTTCCTACTCCAAGGGAATTTCCTGACCCATGAATTAAACCCGCATCTCCTATAGCTCTTGCATTGGCAGGCAGATTCTTTACTACTGAATCACCTGGGAAAATCAATATTTGGGTATACTGAGTTAAATAAAATATAGTATTAATTTCACTTATTTTGCTTTTTAATGTAAGTACTAAGGAATTTAAAATTACATATGTGGCTCATGTTTGTGGCTCTTAATTGTATTTCTATTGGACAACAGTGCTCCATGGAGATTAATGGATGAAAATACAACATTAAAAAGTAAATTAAAATCCTTTGGAGAAAGTTTGTCAGAACACATCTTACAAGCTCTTCTATACTTTGCATATTAATTCTCTCTTAGACAGCTAGTCTCTATTAACATACGTACAGTAGACAAACATATACATACTGATATCAGAGAAGAAAGAGGAAGAAAATAACTGACCACCACAGCGCTGTGGATTCTGCTTCCACGGATTCAACCAACTGTGAACAAAAAATATTTTTAAAAAAGATCTCAAAAAACAAAACTTGACTTTCTGGGTAACAGCATCTATTTACACAATATTTACATTGTATTAGGGATAATAAATAATCTAAAGATGATTTAAAGTACGTGGGAGGATGTGAATAGACACATCTTTTTATATGAGACTGAGCTTCCACAATTTTGGCATTTTCACAAAGGTCATAAACCAATCTCGTGTGGATATTGAGGTGATGCTGTATGTTAGAAAGAAAGCTGGAATGAAATTCAGAAGATGTGAACTATTTTTATTTATTTATTTGGGAAAATGACAAGTAAGTATATTTTTATCTTATTGATCAGTTAATCAAAATAAATACTTCTTAAATACCCATCAGACTGAAGATTATAGTGATTTTTTGGATCATTTTTATCAACAACTATTTCTAATGACAAGAAGACATTTATTTGACTCAACATTCAGTTTTCCAAACTGTAAAATCAATATGCTCTAGAATCTCAAGTAGCCCTTCATGCTCTGACATTCATCTATTCCATAAAAGAGACACAGAAGGTGCAAGAGTGACATAAAAATTGTTTAGAAAACTAGACTTAAGTGGAAAATTTGGAGAGAAGGCATCATTGGTGCCCAGAACAAGGTAGCTCTTCAACAGTATGAGACAGGCATTCCCTTGGCTTCTGCACACCGCTTGCACAGATTGTCCCCTGTTATGAGGATTCTTGCTGCTCACAACCGTCACAAATCATATCTGTGGACTTCAAACGCTATGTCCTTCTGCTTATCTGTAATCAAAGGGCTTCCTCCTGCCCAGCCTCCTATGTTTTCTCTTCCTTTCAGATAGGAAACTTTCCTGCATAGTCATTCTTGCTGGACTAGCTTTCTATATGGGTGTCTCTTTCTTCAAATCAAAATTTAGAGCTACATGTCTCTACCTTCAAACTTCTCTTTTCCAAACCTCTTTAGATTACACTATCCAAGCCATTAGTGCTCCATGCAGGTTATGAATCCCTCACAAAGTCAAGAACATTTGCTTCTGGGATGGGATGGGTAGGTTACAATATGAAAAATTTCCCACTGTTAAAAGGGAAGGCATGAGAGGAGCTTAAGTAGGCTGAGAAAGAAAGGGGAAGTATCTACTTAATCCATAGCATGTGCCTCCTTTCTTCATTTACTGATTTTATTTATTTACCTTTATTAAATACTTGATTAGGAACCTAGAAGTATATCTGTGTGGATAAATAATGTTTTCAGCCCTTGGAAATATTTATTTTGTAAAATTATCTGACTCTTGTTTTTGGTTCACAATGGGGGATTATCTTCTGATTCTTCTTGGACTTCTCAGGTGGCACTAGTGATAAAGAACCCGCCTGCCAGTGCAGGAGACCTGAGGCACTGGTTCAATCCCCGGGTCAGAAAACTCTGGAGAAGGGCATGGCAACCCACTCCAGTTTTCTTGCCTAGAGAATCCCATGGAGAGAGGACTCTGTCACTCTCTAGTCCATAGCACTAGACACGACTCAGTTACACACGACTGACATGACTTAGTGTGTGTGCACACACATATAACTATTGATACTTTGTTCCTAATTACTCCTTACAATGTCACTATATCTTGGAACATATCCTAACTCTATATTTTACTGCCCCAAATCAGCAGTCATTTAATTTATCAAATAAGGGAGAAAAGGCTAAAGTCTGAAACTGTATTTATTGATAGAGCAGCATCTTTCTTTTGTATTTAAACATCAGATAATCTTTGACTTCAGAAAGCATTGGATATAATGAAGTATGATTTTGCTTTGTTGCTGTTTTAAGTATACCTTTTACCTGGAAGTTTATGGTCTTCTCAAACACACAAATATACACATATGCTTGCAAAACTGGTAATTTTCATGTTTGTTACTCTTTATATTTTTATTTCATTCAATAGTATGTTATACTGTCTTGCTTTATCATTTTAAGTTGTTTCTAGGATCTTCATATAAGGCTACATGTAGAGTTAGAAGTCAGCTTGGCATTTGATCCCTGTTCATGTTTCCCAGAAAGTCTTTAATCTGGGGACTTTCCTGGTAGCTGTATCTATGTGTGGCAACCACCAATGCCTTGTCTCCATTTGACATGGATTTGTCGTCAGAATGTTCAAACTGATTTGAAAAGTTTCAAATAAACCATGAGATTTTCCCTATGTCAGATGAAGAATCAGAGTTTTTCATCTATTTTAATAAAGATGAATTCTAATTGCACCTCAAAATACTTTGATTTATAATTTATAAGACAAGGTTAATATGGCATACGCAAATATAAGAAAAAAGCCACCCTGCACTTCAACATTTAATGGGATCTTGAAGTTAATAAGCATATTTGAACCCTTCAGAAAAGCTTTCTTACACTATATACTTAACTAAGTATGAAAATTGATAACAAGAATTTCCATAGTGTACAAGTGAAACAAGGATATGTATTACAAGACCTACAAAGATCTTTATCTAGCAGCAGTATTTATCACAAAAAGAAATAACCAAATTGACATAGGCACTTCCAAATCAGTCCATAACTATGTCTTTGTGAAATTATTAAAGTGAAATCTCACTCATTTCTATATGCTAGGTGTTTATATATTACATGTGTATAAGATCAGTGCTTTATAAATATGTGAACTTTCCTCTACCCCCTTCAAAATTGTCATATAATAGAAAATTCCTCAAAATTTTCCTTTAGGTATATGAGAACCACCCAACAAAAGCCCCCTTTTTCATTAAACCAATTTTCTCTCTTTTTAAAACCCATATATATCTTAATTATGTAGCTGAAATATGTTAGTTTAAATCCATAACCTAAAGATATAAACAGAGTGATACAATCTTATAATAATGCAGTTTAGATTAAGCCCCAAAGGTGTTTAAAGTATAAGGATATGACCATCTCAAAATCTTATAATGTAAAGTGATTGGCTGTTGTTCACATCTAGGTAACTTCAGCAATAAATACTAGGTTATTATCAATAAGACCCACAGCCACCTATGATCCATAGAAGAGAGAATCCTTGGGCCTCTTTCCAGGTTACATGAGACAATCTCTCTATTATGTATTTTTGCTATTACACATCTTCCAGAGCTGCCTTTTAGAACTTCTCTTCTCTGAACAGATTAGGCTGTCCCAAAGCTCCCTTGGGGAGAGAGGTGGAAGCTGGTAGTGCTGCAGGCCTCCTTGATGGGCAATGGTTCTTGAGTCCATAGCTGGCCCCCACAGGTGAATACTTCCAACTCCACTCTCCAGTGGATTAGAGATTCTTCTCCACCCCACTCCAATTCACTGAGATAAGAAGTGTGTGCTTTCATTTTGCTCGTAGGAGTCACAAGTTCAATTTTTCCACAACAAAGTGGTTTCAATCACATTTAACCATAGTAAAAGAAATAGAAACAATAAAATATGAATAAATGTTACAACCAATTATATCGCTATTAAAGTCAGAATCAATAATAGCTTGTTTCTCTATTTTATAGTTCCCATATATATATATATGCTTGTCCTTTTTACTTGTAGTAACATGAGTTCAATTAGTTTAAACTCCTTGTTTTCTACTTCGGTATCTATTGACAAAGGCACACTGGTTTTACCTTGGGTTAGACATCACAGAAAACTCAGCCCCCAACAACCATACATTCAGCCTCTTATTACTTTTACTGGTTTATTATTGCTACTTCTTGATTTGCTTTCATATGTATTTCCAGCTGAAATTAAATGGAGAATTGAAACAAATAACAAATATAGCACTTTGTTATGGAAAAAGCAAGTTCAAATTTCAACAGTCACAGCTAAAAGTAATAAAAATATCAGTCCATCTTTCTCTGATTAATTTTTATCGATACTAAGACACTAAACTTGCCTTGTGTGAGAGAGGTGATATTGAAAATCACCTTAGATTTGAATCTCATTGAAAAAGTCATTTTTTTCCCCTTGAACACTGTCATTAAATATGTAAAAAGGCCAAATTAGGTCAAATTTGTTATTATGGCTTTAGTTACCCAAGGCTTACGACTAGTACAAATTGAGTCAGGAAGTACTAGTAGAAACAGGAACATGAAAGCTCATGGAGAAGAAACACTTTTGTATTATACCAAGGACAGGGATATTCTTTTTCAGGTTTTGAATTTCAATGTGGTGTTCTAAGCAATTATGAGCAAACATGCTGTTAAGTGTGCAATAGACAATAAATTTGCTCTAGATTCCTAAAGTGTATGGCAGAGCAGTCCCAAGCAAGGAGCAGGAGCAGGGGACCAAAGGGAGAGGAGTGCAAAGAGAAGACTAACCGAGGGTCCCATAGGATATCAGTTTCTACCAGGAAATGAAAGACAAACCAAACTGCAAAGTTTGGGCAATAAAAATAATTTCCATGTCCAGTTACTGGTCTGCATATGAGATTTTGGATAAGAACTAAGCAAATAGAGTAATCCATGAAACTCACTACCTATATACTCCCTGGGTAAACTGAGTTACTTGCATATTGTTTCTTACTTTTTATTTATTTTTTCTTTTTATTGAGGCATATTTGACATATAATATTATGTAAGTTGTAAGTCTACAATATTCTGACTCATAATTTTTGAAAGTTATATCCTTTTTATATTCATAAATACTGGCTATATTCCTGTACTGAACATTGTGTCTTGTAGCTTATTTATTTTATACATAGTAGTATCATCAGCTATCACTCTCTTACCTCTCTTTCCATTCTTCACCCCACTGGTAATCACTAGGTTGTTCTTCATGTCTTTGAATCTCTTTGTTATGTTCTCTCACAGTTCAGTTGGTAAGAAATCTGCCTGTAATGCAGGAGACCCCGGTTTGATTCCTGGGTTGGAAAGATCCAATGGAAAAGGGATAGGCTACCCACTCCAGTATTCTTTGGTTTCCCTGGTGGCTCAGCTGGTAAAGAATCTGCTTACAATGTGGGAGACCTGAGTTCAATCCCTGGGTTGGAAAGATCCCCTAGAGAAGGGAAAGGCTACCCACTTCAGTATTCTGGCCTAGAGAATTCCATTGATTGCATAGTCCAGAGTCAGAGAGGACTGAGCAACTTTCACTTTCACTTTTGTTATATTCACTAGGAGGTTCATGTTTTCAGATTCCATATAAAAGTGATATCATAAAGTATTTGTCTTTCTCTGAATGACATTTCACACAACATAATACACTACAAATTTAAACCATGTTGTTGCAAATGACAAAAATTCATCCTATGTTATGGGTGAGTAGTATTCCACTGTGTGTGCTTATATAGTGTATATATCAATGAAATATAGTATATATATATAACATCTTCCATCTCTCTGTTGATGCAATCAGGTTACTTCCATATTTGGCTACTGTAAATAATGCTGCCATAAACATTGGAATGGATGCAGGGAGACACTTTAACCTCTGAGCTACCAGGGAAGTTAAATATATATATATACTCATGACTGGAATTGCTGTATCACACTGTGGTGTTTTAAGTTTTATGAGGAACCTCCATTCTGTTTTCCACAGTGCTGTACCAATTTAGATTCTCACCAGCAGTGTATAAGTGTTTCCTTTTCTTCACATCTGGGCCAGCACTCGTTATTTATGGTCTCCTTGATCATAGCCATTCTGATAAGGTGATATAAATTGTGGTTTTGATCTTCATTTCTCTACTGATTAGTGATTCTGAGCATCTTCTCATATGCCATCAGCATGTCTTATTTGTAAAAATGTCTGTTCAGATCTTCTGCTCATTTTCAATTGGGCATTTGATTTTTGATGATGAGTCATATAGTTTGTATACACAGATACAATTTGAATATTAATTTCTTATCAGTTATAAAATTTTCAAATATTTTCTCCAATTCAGTAGGTTGTCTTTTTGTTTTGTTAATGGATTCTTTCTCTGGGCATTTTTTAAAAAAGTCTACCTAGGTCCTATTTGCTTATTCTTCTTTTCTTTGCTTTAGGTGACAGGTTTAAATATATATATATATATATATTTCATGATTTATGTCAAAGAATGTTCTACCAGTTTTCACCTATGAATTTTAGGTTTTCTGGTCTTATATTTATGTCTTTAATCAATTTTGAGTTTATTGCTATATATGGTATGAGGTAATATTCTAATAATACTTTGCACATAGATGTCCAGTTTTCCTGAAACCGATTTTGAAGAGACACTCTTTTATCAATTGTATATTCTTACCTTCCTGTCATAGATAAACTGATCATAAGTGCATGGGTTTACATGTCATCTCTCTAGTCAGTTCCAGTGACCTATGTGTCTGATTGTGTGTAGTTTTTCTTACATAAGGTCAGTAGTACACTCTGTTAGTTGAGCACTCAGGAATCATGATACCTTCAGAGTTGATATGTTCTCTATTTTCTAAACATTGTTTTGATTATTTGAGTTTCTCTATGTTATGGGTGAGTAGTATTCCACTGTGTGTGCTTATATAGTGTATATATCAATGAAATATAGTATATATATATAACATCTTCCATCTCTCTGTTGATGCAATCAGGTTACTTCCATATTTGGCTACTGTAAATAATGCTGCCATAAACATTGGAATGGATGCAGGGAGACACTTTAACCTCTGAGCTACCAGGGAAGTTAAATATATATATATACTCATGACTGGAATTGCTGTATCACACTGTGGTGTTTTAAGTTTTATGAGGAACCTCCATTCTGTTTTCCACAGTGCTGTACCAATTTAGATTCTCACCAGCAGTGTATAAGTGTTTCCTTTTCTTCACATCTGGGCCAGCACTCGTTATTTATGGTCTCCTTGATCATAGCCATTCTGATAAGGTGATATAAATTGTGGTTTTGATCTTCATTTCTCTACTGATTAGTGATTCTGAGCATCTTCTCATATGCCATCAGCATGTCTTATTTGTAAAAATGTCTGTTCAGATCTTCTGCTCATTTTCAATTGGGCATTTGATTTTTGATGATGAGTCATATAGTTTGTATACACAGATACAATTTGAATATTAATTTCTTATCAGTTATAAAATTTTCAAATATTTTCTCCAATTCAGTAGGTTGTCTTTTTGTTTTGTTAATGGATTCTTTCTCTGGGCATTTTTTAAAAAAGTCTACCTAGGTCCTATTTGCTTATTCTTCTTTTCTTTGCTTTAGGTGACAGGTTTAAATATATATATATATATATATTTCATGATTTATGTCAAAGAATGTTCTACCAGTTTTCACCTATGAATTTTAGGTTTTCTGGTCTTATATTTATGTCTTTAATCAATTTTGAGTTTATTGCTATATATGGTATGAGGTAATATTCTAATAATACTTTGCACATAGATGTCCAGTTTTCCTGAAACCGATTTTGAAGAGACACTCTTTTATCAATTGTATATTCTTACCTTCCTGTCATAGATAAACTGATCATAAGTGCATGGGTTTACATGTCATCTCTCTAGTCAGTTCCAGTGACCTATGTGTCTGATTGTGTGTAGTTTTTCTTACATAAGGTCAGTAGTACACTCTGTTAGTTGAGCACTCAGGAATCATGATACCTTCAGAGTTGATATGTTCTCTATTTTCTAAACATTGTTTTGATTATTTGAGTTTCCAATCCCTGGGTCGGGAAGATCCTCTGGAGAAGGAAATGGCAACCCACTCCAATATTCTTGCCTGGAGAATCCCATGGACAGAGGAGCCTTGTAGGCTACAGTCCATGGGGTCGCAAAGAGTCGGACATGACTGAGCGACTTCACTGACCAACCGACCGATACAAATTTTAGAATGATTTGTTCTCTTTCTGTGGGAAAAAATGCCCTGAGGATTTGGGTAGAAATTGCATTGAATTGGTAGATTGTTTTGACTGGTAGGGTTATTTAAACAATATAATCCTTCCAATCTACAAATATTGTATATCTTTAATCCATTTTGAGCTTATTTTGATGTATAGTGATAGAAAGTTTCCTGATTTCATTCTTTTACATATATCTGCCCAGTTTTCTCACCATCACTTACTGAAAGAGATTGTCATTTCTCCGTTGTATTTTCTTGCCTCCTTTGTCAAAGATAAAGTGCCCATAGGTACATTCGTTTATTTCTAGGCTTTCTATCTTATTCCATTTGTCTATTTTTTTGTTTGTTTTTGTGCCAGTACCATGCTGTCTTGATGATTGTAGCATTGTAGCATAGTCAGAAGACAGGAAGGATGATTTATACTGCTCTGTTTTGCTTTCTCAAGAGTTTCTTTTCTTTTCTCTTTTTTTTCTATTTGGAGTCTTTTGTGATTTTTTTTTTTTTTACTTCTGTGATAAATATAATTGGTAGTTTGATAGAGATTGCATTGAATCTGTAAACCACTTTGGATAGCATAGTCATTTTTGCAATATTTTTTTCCAATTCAAGAACATAGTATATTTCTCCATATATTTATGTCATCATTCATTTCTTTCATCAGTGTCTGATGGTTTTTGTATACAGTGTTTTATCTGTTTAGGTATTCTTAGGTGTTTTACTCTTTTTGTTGCAATGGTGAAGAGACTGCATCTTTAATTTCTTTTTCTGGTTTTTAATTGTCAGCATATAGGAATGTGAGGATTTGTGTGTATTAATTTTATATCCTGCAATTTTACCATATTCATCGATTAGCTATGATAATTTCTGATAGCAACTTTAGGGTTTTCTATATATTGTATCATGTCATCTGCACACTGAAACTTTTGCTTCTCCTTTCTCAATTTGTATTCCTTTTATTTCTTTTTTTCTTTCTGAATGCTGTGGCTAGGGCTTCCAAAACTACAGTGAATAATAGTGGTAAGGGTAAGAACCTTGTCTTATTCTTGAACTTAGAGGAAATACTTCAGCTTTTCATAATTGAGAATCATGCTTGCAGTGAATTTGTCTTATATGGCCTTTATTATGTCAAAATAGATTATTCTCAATCACAGAAAATGAACCAAACTGATTCCATGTATCAAACTGATCAGATGGATCATACACTCTTGTTGAACTCAGTGAAACTATGAGCCATGCTGTGTAGGGCCACCCAAGAGGGACGAGTATGATGGAGAGCTCTGACAAAATGTGGCCCATTGGAAAAGGGAATGGAAAACTACTTCTGTATTCTTATCTTGAAAACCCCATGAACAGTTCATTTAAGTAGTTCAGTCGTGTCTGACTCTGCAACCCCATGGGCTGTAGCACACCAGGCTTCCCTATCCATTACCAACTCCCAGAGCTTGCTCAAATTGATGTCCATTGAGTCAATGATGCCATCCAACCATCTCATTCTCTGTCATCCCCTTCTCCTCCTGCCTTCAATCTTTCCCAGCATCAGCATCTTTTCCAATAAGTCAGTTCTTCAGATCAGGTTGCTAAAATATTGGAGCTTCAGAATCAGTCCTCCCAAAGAATATTCAGGACTGGTATCATTTAGGGTTGACTGGTTTCCTTTAGGGTTGACTGGTTTGATATCCTTGCCGTCCAAGGGACTCTCAAGAGTCTTCTCCAACACCACAGTTCAAAAGTAGGGCAAAAAGATATGACACAGAAAGATGAACACCCCAGGTCAGTAGATGCCCAATATGCTACTGGATAAGAGTGAAGAAACAGTTCAAGAAAGAATGAAAAGGATGACAAAAGCTAAAACAGCACCTAGCTGTGGATTTGGCTGGGGATGGATGTAAAGTTCAATGCTATAAAAGACAGTATTGCATAGGAACCTGGTATATTAAGTACAAGAATAAAGGTAAATTGGAAGTAAGTAATCAGGGAATGGCAAGAGTGAACATCAAGATTTTAGGATTCAGTGAACTAAAATGGACTGGAATGGGTGAATTTAATTCAGATAATCCTTATATCTACTATTGTAGGCAAAAATCCCTTAGGAGAAATGGAGTAGCCCTCATATTCAACAAAAGAGTCCAGAATACAGGAAATATGTGCAATCTCAAAAATTATTCTGTTAATTTCCAAGGCAAACCATTCGGTATTACAGTAATCCAGTTCTATGCCCCAACCACTAATGCCAAAGAAGTTGAAGTTGAATGGTTCTTTGAAGACCTACAATGATTTCTAGAATTAACACACAAAAAATATTTCATTTTCATTGTATGGGACTGGAATGCAAAAGTAAGAAGTCAGGAGATACCTGGAGTATAAGAAAAGTTTGGCCTTGGAGTAAAAAAATGGAAGAAAAAGGCTAACAGATTCTTGCCAAGAAAAAATACCAGTCATAGGAAACATCCTCTCAACAATACAGGAGATGACTACCCATTGACATCACCAGATGGTCAATACTGAAATCAGATAAATTATATTCTTAGCAGCTGAAGATAGAGAAACACTATACAGTCAGCAAAAAAAAAAAAAAAAAAGACTGGGAGTAGACTGTGGCTCAGATTATGAAATCCTTATTGCAAAATTTAGACTTAAATGGAAGAAAGTAGGGAAAACCAGGTGCTCATTCAGGTATGACCTAAATCAAATCCCTTATGATATACAGTAGAGGTGACAACAGATTCAAGGGGCTAGATATAATAGAGTGTCTGAAGAACTATGGATGGAGGTTCATAACACTGTACAGGAAACGGTGATAAAAACAATCCCCAAGGAAAGGAAATGCAAGAAAGCAAAATGGTTCTCTGAGGAGGCCTTACAAATAGATGAGTAAAGGGAAGGGAAAGGCAAAGGAGAAAAGGAAACATATCCATCTGGATGCAGAGTTCCAAAGAGCAAGGAGAGATACAAAAGTTTTCCTAAGTGATCATAGAAAGAAATAGAGGGAAACAATGCAATGTGAAGGACTAGAACTCTCTTTAGAGAAAATTAGAGATACAGGGGAACATTTCATGTAAAGATGCGCACTATAAAGGACAGAAATGGTATGGACCTAACAAAAGCAAAAGATATTAAGAAGAGGTGACAAGCATACACAGAAGAAAACTATTAAAAAAAAAGATATTAATGTCTCAGATAGCCACAATGGTGTGATCACTGACCTAGAATCAGACACCATAGAGTGACAAGTCCTTAGGAAGCATCACTATGAACAAGCTAATGGAAATGATGGAATTCCAGTTGAGCTATTTCAACTCCTAAAAGAAGATGTTGTTGAAATACTTCACTCAACATGCCAGCAAATTTGGAAAACTCAGCAGTAGCTACAGGACAGGAACAAGTAAGTTTTGATCCCTAACTCAAGGAAAAGCAATGCCAAAGAATGTTCAAACTGCCACACAATTGCACTCATCTCACATATTAACAAAGTAATGCTTAAAATTCTCTAAGCCAGGTTTCAAAAGCACATGAACTGAGAACTTTCACATGTTCAAACTGGATTTAGAAAAGGCATAGGAACCAGAGATCGAATTGCAATATCCATTGGATCATAGAAAAAGCAAGAGAATTCCAGAAAAAAAGTCTACTTTTGTTGTACTGATTATGCTAAATAGTCATTTGAATATTTTGACTTCATTGACAGTGTGGATCACAAAAAACTATGGGAAACTCTGAAAGAGATGGTAATACCAGACTACTTTACCTGGCTCCTGAGAAACCTGTTTGCAGGTCTAGAGGCAACAGTTAAAATCAGACATGAAACAGTGGATTGGTTCCAAATGGGGAAAAGAGGACATCGTCTGCATATTGCCACCCTGCTTTTTTTAACTCATATGTATAGCACATCATGGGGAATGCCAAGCTGGATGAAGCACAAGCTGGAATGAAAATTTGGGAGAAATATCAACAACCTCAGATATGCAGAAGACACCACCCTTATTGGAGAAAGTGAAGAGGAACTAAAGAGCTCCTTGATAAAAGTGATTTAAGAGAATGAAAAAGCTGGCTTACAACTCAACATTAAAAAAGCTAAGATCTTGGCATCCGGTCCCAACACTTCATGGCAAATAGATGAGTAAACAATGGAAACAGTGACAGACTTTATTTTTTGAATTCCAGAATCACCGCAGATATGACTGCAGCCATGAAATTAAAAGAAACTTGCTCCTTGGAAGGAAAGTTATGACCAACCAAGACAGCATATTAAAAAGCAGAGACATCACTTGCTGACAGAGGTACATATACTCAAAACTGTTTTTTTTTCTAGTAGTCATGTATGCATGTGAAAGTTGGATTATAAAGTAAGCTGAGCACTGAAGAACTGATGTTTCGAACAATACTTTTACTTTTAAATTTTATTTATTTATTTTTATTTTACTTTACAATACTGTATTGGTTTTGCCATACACTGACATGAATCCACCACAGGTGTACATGAGTTCCCGATCCTGAAACCCCCCTCCTACCTCTCTCCCTATATCATCTCTCTGGGTCATCACAGTGCACCAGTCCCAAGAATCCTGAATCCTGATTGAACCTAGACTGGCAATTCATTTCTTACATGATAGTGTACATGTTTCAATGCCATTCTCCCAAATCATCCCACCCTTGCCCTCTCCCAGAGAGTCCAACTCTGTTCTATACTTCTGTGTTTCTTTTGCTGTCTTGCATACAGAGTTATCATTACCATCTTTCTAAATTCTATATACATGTGTTAGTATACTGTATTGGCATTTTTCTTTCTGGCTTACTTCACTGTGTATAATCGGCTCCAGTTTCATCCATCTCATTAGAACAGATTCAACTGTATTCTTTTTAATGGCTGAGTAATACTTCATTGTGTATATGTACCACAGCTTTCTTATCCATTTGTCTGCTGATACGATGCTTTTAAACTGTGGTGTTGGAGAAGACTCTTGAGCCTCTTGGACAGCAAGGAGATGAAATCAGTCGATCCTAAAGGAAATCAGTCTTGAATATTTTTTGGAAGGACTGATGTTGAAACTGAAGCTCCAATACTTTGGCCACCTGGTGTGAAAAACTGACTCATTAAAAAACATCTTGATCCTGGGAAAGATTTAAGGTGGAAGGAGAAGGGGACAACAATACAAGACAGTTGGATGGCATTACCAACTTGATGGACATGCGTTTGAGGAAGCTCAGGGATTTGGTGATGAACAAGGAAATTTGGCGTGCTAAAGTCCATGGGGTCACAAAGAGGTGGACACGACTGAGTGACTGAACTAAACTGAGATTCTTCCCATGCCTACTGTCTGGAGAGTTTTCATTATCAATTAGTGTTGAATCTTATCTAAAGTTTTCTCTGCATCTATTGGATGATTATGTGGTTTTTATCTTTCAATTTGTTAATATGTGTTTAATATCAATTAATTTGTGTATATTGAGTAAAGTTTGCATTCCTGGATAAAGCCACTTAATGATATTATACAGTTCTTTTAATCTGTTGTGAGATTCTGTTTGCTAAAATTTTAAGAATTTTTGCATATTTATTCATCAGAGATATTGGACTGAAATTTCTGTGTGTGACATCTTTGTCTGGTTTTGGTGTCAGGGTGACTGTAGCCTCATAGAATTAGTTTGGAAGTTTTCCTTGCTCTGCAATTTTGTGGAAGAGCTTCAGCACGATAGATGTTAACTATTCTTTTAACTTTTGCCAGAATTTATCAGTAACACTGCTTCTGGGCTTTTATTTTATGCTAAATTTTTAATACTGTTTCGATTTCAGTTCTTTTGATTGTTCTATTCATATTTTCTATTTTATCCTGGTTCAGGCTTAGAAGGTTGCACTTTTCTAAGAGTTTTTCCATTTCTTCCAGTTTATCTATTTTTATTGCCAAAGAGCTGCTTGTACTAGTGTCTTATCCTCCTTATATTTCTATATTGTCTGCTTTAATTACTTTTTTATTTCTAATTTTATTGATTAGAGATCTCTCATTTTTGTTGATGAGTCTGGGTAACGGTTTGCCAATTTTGGTTATCATCTCAAAGAATGAGCTTTTAGTTATAAAGATCTTTACTATCATCCTTTTCATTTATTTTTCATTTATTTCTGCCCTAATCTTTCTGATTTCTTTCCAACTAGTTTTTTGTTGTTATTGTTGTTCTTTTTCTAGTTGCTTTGGGTGTAATGCTAGATTATTTGATGTTTTCCTTTATTTTTAAGGTAGGCTTGTATTGATATAAACTGCCCTATTAGCATTGCTTTTTATGCATCCCATGGTTTTTGAGTTGTCATGTTTTCATTGCAACTTGTTTTTAAGCATTTTTTTTAACTTCCTATTTGATTTCTGCAGTGATCTCTTGGTTATTCAGAACAGTAGTATTTAGCCTCCTTCCCCCCAACCCCCACAGTTGATATCTAATTATGTGGTCAGAAAAAAAGATGATAGAGTTTCAATTGCCTGTCTTTTTTTTTTTTTAATTTATTGAGGTTAGATTCATGACCCAATATGTGATCTACCTTGGAGAATATTCCATGTGCACTGGAAGAAAAAAAAAAAAAAGTGAATTCTATAGCTTTTGGATGCAATGTCCTATAAATATGAATTAGGTAAATCTGATCCAATGTGTCATTTAAGGCTTGTGCTTCTTTATTAATTTTCTCTCTGGATAATCTGTTCATTTTTGTGAACAGGGTGTTAATGTTCCCACTATTGTTGTGTTACTATTGATTTCCCTTTAATAGCATTTGCTTTATGTATACAGATGCTCCTAAGTTTGGTTCAGAAAAGTTTATAATTATTACATCTTCTTGGATTGACCCTTCCATGTCTCTTGTAATGATTTTTAAAGTCTTTTTTTTTTTTTTAAAAAAAAAAAAAGTGAATTCTATAGCTTTTGGATGCAATGTCCTATAAATATGAATTAGGTAAATCTGATCCAATGTGTCATTTAAGGCTTGTGCTTCTTTATTAATTTTCTCTCTGGATAATCTGTTCATTTTTGTGAACAGGGTGTTAATGTTCCCACTATTGTTGTGTTACTATTGATTTCCCTTTAATAGCATTTGCTTTATGTATACAGATGCTCCTAAGTTTGGTTCAGAAAAGTTTATAATTATTACATCTTCTTGGATTGACCCTTCCATGTCTCTTGTAATGATTTTTAAAGTCTTTTTTTTTTTTTAAATCTGATATCATTATCACTACTCTCATTTACTTTTGATTTCTGTTTGCATGGAATATCTCTTCCTAGCCCCTTATTTTCAGTTTGTATAGGTCCCTAGGCCTGAAGTGGATGTCTTATAGACAAACAGTTACATAGGGGAATTTTTTTATTTCCACTAAAGCCCATCTGTGCCTATTGGCTGGAGCACTGAAGCCATTTACATTTAAGCTAGTTATTGATATATATGATCCTATTACCACTTACTTTACTGTTTGGGGTTTGTTTTTTTAGATCTTTTATATTTTTTGTGCTTCCTATCTAGAGAAGTTCTTGTAGCATTTGTTGTAAAACTGGATTGCTGGTGCCAAATACTCTTAAATTTTGCTTACCTGTAAAGCTTTTGATTTCTCCATATAATCTCATTCCCGTATAGATTAATCTTTATAGGTTTTGTTGTTGTTGTTGTTACTTTAAGCATTTTCTGTCACTCTCTTCTGGCCTTTGGAATTTCTGTTGAAAGATAAGCTGTTAGCCATATGTGAATTCCCTTATATGTTACTTATATGTGAATTTGCTTATATGTTACATTCCCTTATATGTCCCTTCCTACTTTTAATAATTTTTTCTCTGTGTTTAGTTTTTGTTAGTTTGATTAAATGTGTCTTGGTGTGTTTTTCTTTGGCTTATCTTGTATGGGGCTTTCTGGGCTTCCTGGACTTGGGTGGCTATTTTCTTTCTCATGTTAGGGAATTTTTCAACTATAATCTCCTCAAATATTTTCTCATACTTTTTATTTTCTTTTCTTCTTTTGTGGCTCCTATGATTCGAATGCTGGTGTGCTTAATGTTGTCCCAGAAGTCTCTAAGACTATTCTCATTTCTTTTCATTCTTGTTCTTCATTCTGTTTTGCTTCAATTATTTCCACCATTCTATCTTCCAGCTCATTTATACATTCTACTGCCTTATTTATGCCATTGATTCTTTCCAGTGTATTTTTCATTTCAGTCATTGTGTTGTTCATTGTTGACTGTCTAGTCTATTTCTTCTGAGTCTTTGTTAAACATTTCTTGAATTGTCTTGATCCTTGTCTCCATTTTATTTACCCGTTTCTTTATTTTATTTCCAATATTTGCATCATCTTCACTATCATTACTCTGCATTCTTTTTTTTAAGTAGACTATCTCTTTCTCTTCATTTCCTTGATCTTGTGATTTTTACAATGACTTTTCATCTGCTGCATATTTCTGTCTTTTAATTTTATTTAGTTTACTGTTTTCTGCAGGCTGCAAGGTTGCAGTTTCTCTTATTTGTGGAGTCTGCCCCCAGTGGGTGGAGTTGGGCCAGTGCCTTTTAAGAATTTTCTGGTTGGGTTGAATGGTGCCTCTGTTTTGATGGGCTGAGCTGGATCTTGTCTTTCTAAAGAGCAGTGATCATTCAGTGGTGTGTTTTGGAATGTCTATGGGCTTGTTATGTCTTTGGGCAGACTGTCTGCTAAATTACAGATTTGAGTTCCTATTTTGCTAGTGGTTTGGCATGAAGCATTTGGCACTGAAGAAGCTTGCTGGACTTTGGGTGGGACCTCATCTTAGTGTTGAGATGTAGACCTTTGGGAAAACTATCACCCATTAATGTTACATGGGGTTGAAAGTTCTTTGCCTCTCCCATGTCCTGAGCTTGGGTCTTCCACTTGGAGGTACAGGCCTGACACTTTACTATAACATCAAGACTCCATAAACCATACATCCCAGAAGAGATAAAGAAATAAAGAGATAGAAAAAAAAGGAAAAGAAAGAACAAAAAAGAAAAGAAGAGGGATACAATGGAAAAATGAAAGAAAAAAAAGGAATCAGATAAACATATAAATAATAAAAGAACATACAGACAAAATTCCAAAACAAATAGTGAAAACAACACTAAATATACAAGAACATTCAAAGAAACTCACCCACTCACAAAGAGGAAAAAAAAAAAGAGGAAAAAATCAAAACAAGAACCAGAAAAGAAGAGGGCATTCAACCCAATAAATTTATCCATAGTGAAAAAATAAAAATTAGACTACCAAAAAGAAAAAGAAAAAAGAAAACATGGAATAAAATATAATATATTGAAAGAATACTCTAGACATAGAAAAAAAATTATTTATAAATACATTCATTTTAAAAAGAAAAAAATTAAGAAAAAATAAAAATAGTGAAATAATAAAATGAACAAAAAAAGAGACAAAAACAAATATAGAAAGAGTGGTAGTAAGAAGAATGTCCTGCTGTGTCCTCCATTGTCCTCACCACACAGTGAACTCCAGCTGATCTGTCTACTCTGAAAGTGCCCCAGTATTTCTAGGAAGTTCTTTGGACCTGTTGTGGGTGGGGTGTAGTCAGCTCAAACTCAGATGTGGCCTTACTCCAGTTTATATTAGCTTTCAAAGTTCAGAGTTTGCCCAGAATCCACAATCTAAAGCTAATTGTGAGGACTTAATCCATTGCACCTACAGGAACATATTTGCTTCCTCTTATTTGATCACACAGCCCCTGGTCATTTACTTTGGCTTTGACTCCACCTCTGCTTATAGGGTGCCCTCTGGTTCTGTTCCTTGCCCAGAAAAGAGCAGGTGAAAGTAGCAGCCTAGTAGAGCTCACTAGCTCAGTTGGGCTAGGAAGAGATAGAGGCATGGCAGATCCAACTGCGGCGCATGGGAGCATCTGCTGCAGCCGAAGCCTATAGGAACTTGCTACAGCCTGAGCCAGCTCGTGGGCTCCCCCAAGGGGAGTTGGCCCCATTTAGTGGATCCCTCCTCCAAGCCAAGCCACACAGGCTCTCAAGAAGGTGTGGGCAGTGATCTGTGCCTACCCCCAGCTTTTTGGGAGCTGCAAATCTTGGGGTCAAGACCGCAGCAGGGTCTCGTCCCCCACCTTTGGCACTTGCAGAGGTCTTTGTGGTGGCCAATAGGCCAGCATTCCCTCCTCTGGAATTGGAAGCTGCAGTTGCCACTAGTCCCGTCTCTGGCACTCATGACGGCCTTGGCAGCGCCCAGCCAGTGTATTTCTCTCTGGGCTTGCAGTCCATAGCTGCAGCACATCCCACATACAGCCCTTGGGAAGGCAGGGTCCTGTGAGTATGTGGATTTTAAGTGTCTTAGTGACAATTATCTCTTTTCCTAGTTGGAAGGCCCAGGTTTTTTCCTTGACCCTCTCAGTTGTGCCATACTAGCCCCCTCAAAGTATCTTCAGGGTAGTCAACCCAGTCTTGGGGCCTGACCCCTAAAGCCTGAGCCTCAGCACCCAGACACTGTTCACCACAGCATGAGTGCAAATCGGCCTTTCAGTCTGCGAACTTCTGGTTGGCACTGACCTCTGTGGTGAGTTCTGTTTTGCCTTCTGAGCACCTGTTGCTGTGCTCCTCTCTGAGGTTCCAAAGCTGCCCCCTCATCCATGAGGGGGTTTCTGAGTATGCAGAAACTTTTCCCTCCTCACTGCTTCCTCCCTGAGGTGCAGGTCCCTATCCCACGTCCTCTCTCTCTCTTTCTTTTTTAAATGTCTTTTTCTGTATCTCATTCCTTGGGGATTAGCTTGTCTTTTTGAAAGCCTGAAGTCTTCTTCCAATGTTCAGAAGGTTTTCTGTAGAAGTGTTCCACCTGCAGATATATTTTTGATGTATTTTTGGGTAGGAAGGTGATCTTCATATCTTACTACTCTGACATCTTTAAAATCTCACCAATTACATTTTGATGTCATATTTTACATCTGATTGTTTTTTTAACCCTTCACTGCTTATTTTGAATATAGCTGATTTTAGAAGTTTTATATTTCAAACTTCCTACTAGCTTTGAAAGTGTGTGGATGACGTTTTCCTTTGCTGCCTTTTACTAATGCATTTTACTAATGCAGATTTTACTAGTAATTTTTTCTTTTATAATTTTTGTGTTTCTAGTTGTGGCCTTTTCTTTTTTGCTTAGGAGAAATCTCTTTAATGTTTCTTTTTTTTTTAATACTTTATTCTACGTTACAATACTTGTATTTGTTTTGCCATATATTGACATGAATCAGCCACAGGTGTACCTGATTTGATGGTGCTAAACTCTTTCAGTTTTGCTTATTTGTAAAGCTTTTGATTTCTCCATCAAATCTGAATGAGAGTCTTGCAAGATATATTTTCGTTGGAAGTTTTTTCCTTTTATCATTTTGTGTCATGCCACTCCCTTCTGGTCTGCAGAGTTTTTCCTGAAAATTCACTGATGGCCTTATTGAAGTTCCCTTCTGTTTCATTTGTTGCTTTTCCTAGTTGCTTTTAGTATTCCCTCTTTAATATTTCATTTTTAAAATGCAATGTGTCTTCGTGTGCTCCTTTTTGGATTAATCCTGTAGTGGTATCTCTGTGCTTTCCGTACATGGATATTTGTCTCCTTTCCCAAGTTAGGGAATTTTTCAGCTCTTATGTCTTCAGATATGTTCTCAGGCCCTTTCTCTCATTCTTTTCCTTCCAGGATCCTATAATGTAAATATTAGTCTCCTTAATGTTGTCCCAGTGGTCGGTCTCTTAAACTGTCCTCAGTTCTTTTCATCCTCTCTCTCTCTCTCTCTCTCTCTCTCTTTTTTTCCTGTCCAGAGTCAGTTAATTCCACTACTTTGTCTTCCAGCTTATTGATCCCTCCCTCTGTACTATTCAGTGTACTGTTGAGTCCTTCTAGTATATATATATATTTTAAATTTCAGTTATTTTATTGTCAATCTCTGATTAACTGTTCTTTAAATTTTTTAACTCTTTGTTTAAAAGCTTCTAAATTTTTGCTCTGTGCATACGTTCTTCTCCCATTCTTTGGTAATCTTTATGATCACTACCCTTAACTATTTCTCTAGAGATTACCTATTTCCACTTCACTTGGTTCTTCTTCTGGGGTTTTATTCTGTTCTTTCATTTGGAATATGCTCCTTCATTTTTTGCGTAAGTTTTTGTTTCTATTTATCTGACAAATAAGCAACTTTCCCTTTTTTGTTTTTTGGAGATGTGGTCTTTTGTAGTGGATATCCTATGTGTCCCAGCCACACACTGCTGTCTCCTCACCAGAGCTATGTGTTCTAGGGTTGCCCGGTGTGGGCTGTGTGGTTCATTTTATTGTCATGGGCTGAGTGTTGTGGGCAGTCTGATAGGCTTGTTTGGTCCCTGGCTAGGTTTGTTGTCAGTCGCTGCCTTGTGTAGAGGATGCTGGCTGTTGATTGGTGAGTGTGGGTCATCAGGCAGCTGAATTGGGAACTGAAGGGGCCTTCTGAGTTTAGTGATAGCTCACTGATGGGCAGAATCAGTGTCCAGGAGACACTGGCCCACCCACTGGCAGGGGAAAATAGGTTTTAGCCCACTTGTGGGCAGAGTCAGTTCTTAGGATCTGGTTCCAGGGCCCAGGAATCTCAGAGCTGGTGTTGTATCACTGTAGGGTGGAGTTGGTTCCTGACACAGTTGGTTGTGGGGTTACAGAGCTTATGCTGGCCTATTAGTGAATGGAGTCAAAACCTAACTGTTATCAGGGCAGCATCTGGCCAATTAGTGGGTGGGCAGAGTCTGTATGGTGCAAAGGTGCTGTTATTTTGCAGCTGGTGTCTGCCTCCTACTGAGTGAGGCTTTTCCTGAGGTTAGTGCAGTCTAACTGGAAGATGGAGCTGGGTCACAGGATCTCTGGCAACAGAACCTTGGGATTCTCAGGTTAGTGCCCAGACACTCGTGTGTAGGCTTGTGTCTTGGGCCCTCTGATGGGAAGAGTGGTACAAAATGGTAGCTGTCAGCTCATGGGCTCTTAAAGTTGCTTGTCTTTGAGAAGATGGTATTGTATCTCTGCCTAGTTAGTTACTTGTGGCATCCCAGAACTCACACCTATAGGCCTTTAGGCCAGGGTTATCAGGGTCCTGAGGCTAAGCTATAAAAAGGATTCTAAAATGGTGCTTGTCAGAATCAATTTCTACGTCATAGACTGAGTCCTCCCTAAAATGGTTTCCACTACTCTCTTTATCCTCAGGTTGAATTGTTACTTCTTATCTCTGTGAGAGACTCTCTAATAGTAGGTCTGATCCAAGATTTTTTCAAACTCCTGCCTCTGAGCACATGAAATTTTGTGAGCATCCTTTAATAGATTTTCTCCAGTGCTCTGGAATCCTTGAAAGTAAGGCTCACTGGTCATAGCAAACACCATCTTACAACAACACAAGAGAAGACTTGCACATGGACATCACCAGATGATCAACACCAAAATCAGATTGATTATATTCTATGCAGCCTAAGATAGAGAAGCTCGATACAGTGAACAAAAACAAAACCAGGAGCTGATTGGCTCAGATCATGAACTCCTTATTGCCAGATTCAGACTGAGATTGAAGAAAGTAGGGAAAACCACTAGACTATTCAGGTATGACCTAAATCAAATCCCTTGTGATTATGCAGTAGAAGAGAGAAATACATTTAAGGGACTAGATAGAGTCCCTGATGAACTATGTTCGGAAGTTCATGACATTGTAAAGGAGACAGAGATCAAGAACATCCCCATGGGAAAGAAATGGCAAAAGAGCAAAATAGCTGTCTGAGGAGTCCTTACAAATAGCCATGAAAAGAAGAGAAGCAAAAAGCAAAGGAGAAAAGCAAAGATATAAGCATTTGAATGCAGAGTTCCAAAAATAGCAAGAAGAGATAAGAAAGCCAGCCTCAGAGATCAAAGCAAAGAAGTAGACTAAAACAACAGATGGGAAAGACTAGAGATTTATTCAAGAAAATTAGAGATACCAAGGGACTATTTCATGCAAAGATGGGCTTGATAAAGGACAGAAATGTTATGGACCTAACAGAAGCATAAGATATTAAGAAGAGGTAGCAAGAATACACAGAAGAACTGTACAAAAAAAGATCTTCACAACCAAGATAATCACGATGGTGTGATCTCTCACCTAGAGCCAGATATCCTAAAATATGAAGTCAAGTGGGCCTTAGAAAACATCACTATGAACAAAGCTAGTGGAGGTGATGGAATTCTAGTTGAGCTGTTTCAAATCCTGAAAGATGATGCTGTGAAAGTGCTAGCAAATTTGGAAAACTCAGCAGTGGCCACAGGACTGGAAAAAGGTTAGTTTTCATTCCAATCCCAAAGAAAGACAATGCCAAAGAATGTCCAAACTACTGCACAATTGCACTCATCTCACATGCTAGTAAAGTAATGCTCAAAACTCTCCAAGCCAGGCTTCAGCAATATGTGAACCATGAACTTCCAGATGTTCAAGCTAGTTTTAAGAAAGGCACAGGAACCAGAGATCAAATTGCCAACATCTGCTGAATCATGGACAAAGCAAGAGAGTTCCAGAAAAACATCTAGTTCTGCTTTATTGACTATGCCAAAGCCTTTGACTGTGTGGACCACAGGAAACTGTGGAAAATTCTGAAAGAGATGGAAATACCACCTGACCTGCTTCTTGAGAAATCCGTATGCAGGTCAGGAAGCAACAGTTAGAACTGGACATGGAACAACAGACTGATTCCAAATAGGAAAAGGAGTATGTCAAGGCTGTATATTGTCACCCTGCTTATTTAACTTCTATGCAGAGTACATCATGAGAAACTCTGGACTGGAAGAAACACAAGCTGGAATCAAGATTGCCAGGAGAAATATCAATAACCTCAGATATGCAGATGACACCATCCTTATGGCAGAAAGTGAACAGGAATTAAAAAGCCTCTTGATGAAAGTGAAAGAAGAGAGTGAAAAAGTTAGCTTAAAGCTCAACATTCAGAAAATGAAGGGCATGGCATCTGGTCTCATCACTTCATGGGAAATAGATGGGGAAACAGTGGAACAGTGTCAGAATGTATTCTTGGGCTCCAAAATCACTGCAGATGGTGACTGCAGCCATGAAATTAAAAGATGCTTACTCCTTGGAAGAAAAGTTATGACCAACCTAGATAGCATATTCAAAAGCAGACACGTTGCTTTGCTGACTAAGGTCCATCTAGTCAAGGCTATGGCTTTTCCAGTAGTCATATATGGATGTGAGAGTTGGACTGTGAAGAAGGCTGAACACCGAAGAATTAATACTTTTGAACTGTGGTGTTGGAGAAGACTCTAGAGGATCCCTTGGACTGCAAGGAGATCCAACCAATCCATTCTGAAGGAGATCAACCCTGGGATTTCTTTGGAAGGAATGATGCTGAAGCTGAAATTAGTACTTTGGCCACCTCATGAGAAGAGTTGACTCATTGGAAAAAAACTTTAATGTTGGGAGGGATTGGGAGCAGAAGGAGAAGGGGACGACAGAGGATGAGATGGCTGGATGGCATCACTGACTCTATGGACACGAGTTTGAGGGCACTCCGGGAGTTGGTGATGGACAGGGAGGCCTGGCGTGAAGTGATTCATAGGGTCACAAAGAGTTGGACACGACTGAGTGGCTGAACTGAACTGAAGGCTCATTGCCTTTCAAAGACAAATGCTCTGATAACTCTTCTTCCAGGTACATAACACCTAAACTGAGGAGGTCAACAAGGAAAACACTCACCTTTTGATTTTGGGTGAACCTCTGCAGTTGCAGTTATTCTTCTACTCATGCATGAGCTACCCAGGAGTGTGTGACCTGACTATATTGTGACTCTGCCCTTCCTTCCCATCTCATGTGGTTCCTTCTTTATATCTTAGTTACAAAAGAATTTTTCTGATATGTTCTGCTCTTCTTCATTGATAGTTGTTCTGTAAATAGTTGTAATTTTGGTGTGCCCTTGAGGGGAGGGGATCTTAGGGTCTTTTGGCCCTACCATCTTTGCTTGTCTCTCTGCTCCTTGCTTTTCAAGGAAAAAATGGAAGGGTGTGTGTCTCTGTGTGTGTGTGTGTGTGTGTGTGTGTACTGGTGTAGGGAATCTTCCATGTTAAAGGTGTGAAGATTTCTCTGGAAAGATTCTGAAAGGAGAGTTATTCATTATTAACTGTATTATCCACTCATCTCCTATTCCTTTTGGTTAGCAACATACATGTCTATGATTCTCCTCTCCCTCCACTGTGCCATTCCTGGAGAGGAAGCTACTAAAGAGAGGATGTGTTTGGGTTTGTATGAGCCTTTTAAATAGAGCTAGTTTAATACTAAGTTCTTAATCATTTTTATGTCTTTATTTAATAGAGAATTTGCAATTAAATATATTACTCTAGGTAACAGTGTGACTACTGACATAAACTACAATATTGTACAACAAATTGATCACTATATGCTTGGATAATATTTTGGAATTCATAAAGAAAATCTTTGTTGCTTGCTCCTTTGTTGAGGGACAATGCTATTGTATTCAAATATTTAATTGTGTCTCTTCCTCTTAAGCTGACTATATCATGAATAGACGTATTTTAGCAAGAATATTGCATATTCAACTTACACCATATAGAAGCCATGGGCCTACTGTTGAGTGATACATTTATGTCTTAGTTAAAATAATCTTTGCTTTCTCACAAGCCACAAAGTTACTTTGTTTATATGCTGCTGCTAAGTCACTTTAGTAGTATCTGACTCTGTGCGACCCCATAGATGGCAGCCCACCAGGTTCCCTTGTTCCTGGGATTCTCCAGGCAAGAATATTGGAGTGGGTTGTTATTTCCTTCTCCAATGCATGAAAGTGACATGTGAAAGTGAAGTCACTCAGTCGTGTCTGACTCATAGCTACCCCATGGACTGCAGTGCACCAGGTTCCTCTGTCCATAGGATTCTTCAGGCAAGAGTAGTGGAATGGGTTGCCATTGCCTTCTCTGACTTTGCTTATATAAGGAGAAAGAAAAGCAAAACTGACCCATTGTTCTTAGTGAAGATTAAAAGACTGTTTAGACAAAAAGGCATATGCATTTTAATTTTTATGGTGAGAGAGTGGAGATGAATTACTGCTTGGAAAAAAAAAGCACACTTGAATATGGAGCACAGTTGTAGAGAATATGAGCAATGTTCTGTGAAAGAACATAAACATCACGTGGTGGGCCTAGGATTACATTGGTACAAAGTACCTTGAAGGACACTGAAAACTGGAGTCAGAAGATCAGCTTGGTGGAGTGCTGGGATGCATGACAGATAGAGAAGGCTGCAAAGAGGTTGGTGCAGTGGTTCAGCAACAGATCTCTGAGGCTGGTGACCATCTTCCTAGTGAACATGGACAAAATCCACAGCACAATGTGAGTTTACAGCTGTCCTGTGATTTTTACATCTCACCAGGGAGATCCTGTCCATGCAAGTGCCATTTTTCTGAAGTTGCTCATTGACACTTCTCAGCATTCTTGCATACATATTGGAGATCAAGCCCTGAGCCTTTGGAGTGGGAGCAATGACACCAAAACTCTAGACTACCAGAGAACTAATCTGAGGGAGTATCACATAATGAGAACTTACACAAAGGAAACCACCTGAATACAAAACTCAGCATCAGCCAACCACCAATAGCACCTTGCGTAAGACGCCTCATCTAAGGAAGAGCAACACCAAAAAAATTGGAAACCCAATCATCAGCAGACAGTATTACCAACTCACTCAGCCTTGCCCATCAGAGGAAAAACAAAAACAAAACCTAGGACAAATCTCACCCTAAATGAAGCTTACACAAACCACTGGACCAACTATAAGAGGGCAGAAAACAAAAGGAAGAAAGAATTCAGCCTTGAAGCCTGAGGAAAGGAGGCTTCAAACACAATAAATTTTAAAAACAAATAATGAAAAGGCAGAGAAATGCTGCACAAATGAAAGAACAAACTAGAAACACAGAAGTCCAAATAAATGAAAAGGAAAAAGGCAAACCACCTGAAAAAGAATTCAGAATAATAATAGGAAAGCTGACAAAAGACCTTGAAAGCAGAATGGAGAATGCAATAATCAATTAACAAAGACCTAGAATAATTAAAGAATAAACATACAGAGACCAACAACACAAGTACTGAAATTAAAAGTACTCTAGAAGGAATCAATAGCAGAATATCTGAAACAAAAGGACAGTGAGCTGGAAGATAAAATGGTGGAAATAACATCTGAAGAGCAGAATAAAATAAAAGGGATGAAAAGAACTGAGGATAGTACCAGAGACCTCCAGGACATATCAAACATGCCAGCATTTGAATTATAAGTGTCCCAGAAGCACAAGAGAAAAATAAAGGGTATGAAAAAATTTGAAGTGATTATAGCTGAAAAAAAGAAATAGTCAATCAAGTCCAAGAGGCACAAATAGTCCCATACAGGATAAACCCAGGGATAAACCAAACAAACATAATAAACAAACTAAGAAAGACTTAACACAGAGAAAGAATGTTGAAAGCAGCAAGGGAAAAGGAACAAGTAATATACAAGGGAAACCCCATATTTTTAACAACTGATCTTTCAGTGGAAATTTTGCAAGTGAGAAGGGAATGGCAGGATATTTTGAAATCACTGAAAGGGAAAAATCTACAGTCAAGATTACTGCACCTGGCAAGCATCTCATTCTTGATGGGGAATTAATGGAGAAACCAAAAGCTTTTCAGAAAAGCAAGAGTTAAGAGAATTCAGTGCCACCAAATCAGCTTTCCAACAAATGTTAAAGGGACTTTTATAGTCAGGAAATACAAGAGAAAAAAAAAGATCTATGAAATCAACCCAAAACAATTAAGAAAATGGTAACAGAAACATATATACCAATAGTTATTTTATTTTTAACTGTATATATATATATAATATTTTTAATATAAATTTATTTATTTTAATTGGAGGTTAATTACTTTGCAATATTGTATTGGTTTTGTCATACACCAACATGAATCTGCCACAGGTATACACATGTTCCCCATCCTGAACCCCCCCTCCCTCCTCCCATCTTGCACCATCCCTCTGGGTCATCTCAGTGCACCAGCCCCAAGCATCCAGTATCATGCATTGAACCTGGACTGGTGATTCGTTTCACATATGATAATATACATGTTTCAATGCCATTCTCTCAAATCATCCCACCCTCGCCCTCTCCCACAGAGCCCAAAAGACTCTTCTATACATCTGTGTCTCTTTTGCTGTCTCACATACAGGGTTATCATTACCATCTTTCTAAAATACATGTATATGCACTAGTATACTGTACTGGTGTTTTTCTTTCTGGCTTACTTCACTCTGTATAATAGGTGCCAGTTTCATCCACCTCCTTAGAACTGATTCAAATGTATTCTTTTTAATGGCTGAGAATTATAAAATGTAAACATATTAAATGCTTAAACCAAGAGACACAGACTGGCTAAGCGGGTACAAAAACAAGATCCATATATATGCTGTCTACAAGAAACTCACTTCAGACCTAAAGATGCATATAGCCTGAAAGTGAGAGAATGAAAAAATATACTCCCTGCAAATGGGAGGCAAAAGAAAGCTGGAGTAGCAATTCTCATACCAGACAATATAGACCTTAAAATGGAGAAGATTACAAGAGATAAGGAAGGACACTACATAATGATCAAGGCATTAATCCAGGAGGAAGACATAACAATTGTAAATATCTATGCACCCAACATAGGAGCACATCAATACATAAGCACTAACAGATGTAAAAGGAGAAATTGAAGGTAACACAATAATAGTAAGGGATTTTAACACTCCACTCACACCAATGAACAAATCATCAAAACAGAAAATTAATAAGGAAACACCTGTCTTAAATGACATATTAGATGAGATGGTTCTCATTGATATCTTCAGGACATTCCATCCCAATGCAGAAAAATACACCTTCTTAAGTACACATGGGGCATTCTCCAAGATAGACTACATCCTGGGTCAAAGGTTAAAGTTCAGTAAATTTAAGAAAATTGAAGTTGTAACAAGCATGTTTTCTGACCACAACACTGCGAGACTCAGTTCAATTCAGTTCAGTCGCTCAGTCGTGTGCAACTCTTTGTGTCCTCTTGAATTGCACCTTGCCAGGTCTCCCTGTTCATCACCAACTTCTGGAGTTCACTCAAACTCACTATGAGACTAGATATCAATTAAAAGAGAAATAAACAAAAAAAAATTTAAAAAACCCACAAACACATGGAAATTAAATATTATGCTTCTAAATAACCAACAGGTTACTGAAGAAATCAAAAGGGAAATAAAAAATTTTTTTCTAGAAACAAATGACAATGAAAAAACAACTCAAAACCTATGGGATGCATCAAAATCAGCTCAAAGAGGGATATTTATAGCAGTACAGTCCTACCTCAAGAAACAAAAACGTGTCAAATAGACAACCTCATTTTACACTGAAAGCAATTGGAAGAAGAAGAACAACAACAAAAACAACAACAACAACA
The DNA here is from genome assembly GCA_006410535.1 of Litocranius walleri. Lineage (NCBI taxonomy): Eukaryota > Metazoa > Chordata > Mammalia > Artiodactyla > Bovidae > Litocranius > Litocranius walleri. The sequence goes on along the minus strand of SJYG01000980.1, from coordinate 425,505 downwards.
AAAATTTACTAGAAGGAAATAACTCATAAAGATCTGAGCAGAAATAAAAGAAAAAGAAATGAAAAGACTATTATGAACAACTATATAGCAATAAAATGGATATTGTAGAAAAAATGGACAGATTCTTAGAAAAGTTCAATCTTCCAAGACTGAAGTAGGAAGAAATATAAATTATGAACAACCCAGTTACAAGCACTGAATTTGAGGTTGTGATAAACAAACAAAAAAATCTCCAAAAAAAAAACAAAACCCCAGGACTAAATAGCAGGAGAATTCTATCAAACATTTAGAGAAGAGCTAATGCCTAACCTTCTAAAACTCTTTAAAAAATTACAAAAGGAACATTTCCAAACTCATTCTACCAGGCCACCATCACCTGGATACCAAAACCAGACAAAGGCAACAGAGAAAAAGAAAACTACAGGCCAAAATTGCTGAACATAGATGCAAAAATCCTCAACACCATGATCAAGTTGGGTTTATTCCAGGAATGCAAGGATTTTTCAATATACACAAATCAATCAAAGTGATACACCATATTTAAAAAATTGAAAGATAAAAACAATATGATAATCTCAATAGATGCAGAAAAAGCCTTTGACAAAATTCAGCACCCATTTATGATTTAAACTCTTCAAAAATGGTCATAGAAGGAACCTACTTCAACATAAAGGCCATGTATGATAAGTCTACAGCAAACATTATCCACAATGGTGAAAAAATTAAAGTATTCCCCCTAAGATCAGGAACAAGACAAAGGTTTACACTTTCACCACTGTAATTCAGTAGTTTTGGAAGTCTTAGCTACAGCAATCAGAGAAGAAAAAGAAATAAAAGGAATCCAGATCCGAAAAAAAAAAAAAGCAAAAGAAAAGAAGCAAAGCTCTCACTGTTTGCAGATTACACGATACTGTACATAGAAAATGCTAAAAATACTATCAGAAAATTACTAGAGCTAATTAGTGAATTTAGCAAAGTAAACAGATACAAAATCAATACACAGGAGTCACTTGTATTTCTATATACTAACAATGAAAAATCAGAAAGAGAAATTAAGGAATCCTTACCATTGCAACAAAAGCAATTAAATATATAGGACTAAATTTACCTAAAGAGATAAAAGAACTGTACACAGAAAATTATAAGACACTAATGAAAGAAATCAAAGAAAACATAAACAGATGGAGAAATATTTCATATTCCTGGGTAGGAAAAATCAATATTGTGAAAATGTATACACTACCAAACACAATCCACAGATTCAATGGAATCCCTATCAAATTACCAACACCATTTTTCGCAGAACTAGAACAAAAACTTCACAATTCATATGGAAGGAAACACAAAAGACCCAGAGTAGCCAAAGCAGTCTTGAGAAAGAAGAATGGAGCTGGAGGAATGAACCTTCCCAACTTCAGATTATACAATAAAGCTACAGTTCTCAAGACAGTACAGTACTTGCACAAAAACAGAAATATAGACTAAAGAAAAAAGATAGAAAGCCCAGAAATAAACCCATGCACCTATGGGTCCCTTATTTTTGACAAAGAAGGCAAGAATATACAATGGGGCAAAGGCAGCCTCTTCAATAAATGGTGCTGGGAAAACTGGATAGCTACATGTAAAAGAATGAAATTAGAACACTTCCTAACACCATACAAGCATATAAACTCAGAATGGATTACAGACCTAAATGTAAAAACAGAAACAATAAAACTCTTAGAGGAAAACATAGAACATTCAATGCCATAAATCAAAGCAAGATCCTCTATGACCCACCTGCTAGAGTAATGGAAATAAAAACCAAAGTAAACAAGTGGGCCTGATTAAACTTAAAAGTTTTTGCTAGGCAAAGAAAACTATAAGCAAGGTGAAAACAAAAAAAGACCCCTCAGAATGGGAGGAAACAATAGCAAATGAAACAACTGACAAAAGATTAATTTCCAAAATATACAAGCAGCTCATACAACTCAATACCAGAAGAAAAATAAAATAAAAAAAGTGGAGAAAAGACCTAAACAGACATTTTTCCAGAGAAAACATACAGGAGGTTAACAAACACATGATCACTCATTATGAGAGAAATGCAAATCAAAACTACAATGAGATATCACCTCACATCGGTCAGAATGGACAGGATCAAAAAGTCTACAAACAATAAATGCTGAATAAGGTGTGAAGAAAAGGGAATGCCTTTGCAGTGTTGGTGGGAATATAAATTGATACAGCCACTGTGGAAGATGATATGGAGATTCCTTTAAAAAAAAAAAAAACTTGGAATAAAACCACCATATGATCCAGCAATCCCACTCCTAGGCATATATCCTGCTGCTGCTGCTGCTGCTAAGTCGCTTCAGTCGTGTCTGACTCTATATGATCCCATAGATGGCAGCCCACCAGGCTCCCCTGTCCCTGGGATTCTCCAGGCAAGAACACTGGAGTGGGTTCCCATTTCCTTCCCCAATGCAGGAAAGTGAAAGGTGAAAGTGAAGTCACTCAGTCATGTCTGACTCTTAGCGACCCCATGAAGTGCAGCCCATCAGGCTCCGTCATCCATGAGATTTTCCAGGCAAGGGTACTGGAGTGGGGGGCCATTGCCTTCTCCCTGAGGAAACTGAAATTGAAAGAGACACATGTATCTCATTCATTGCAGCACTATTTACAATAGCTAGAACATAGAAGAAACCTAGATGTCCATCGACAGATGAATGGATAAAGAAGCAGTGGTACATATACGCAATGGAATATTACTCAGCCATAAAAAGGAATACAGTTGAGTCATTTCTAATGAGGTGGATGAACCTAGAGCATATTATACAGAGTGAAGTAAGTCAGAAGGAGAAAGATAACTATCTATACTAATGCATACATATGAAATCTAGAAAAATGGCAATGAAGAATAAAGAATAGACTTATGGACATGGGGAGAGGGGAGGAGAGGGTGAGATGTATGGAAAGAGTAACATGGAAACTTACATTCCCATATGTAAAATAGACAGTCAATGGTAATTTGCTGTCTGGCTCAGGAAACTCAAACAGGGGCCCTGTATCAACCTAGAGAGGTGGGATGGGGAGGGAGATGGGAAGGAGGTTCAAACGGGAGGGGATACATGTGTACCTACGGCTGACTCATCTTGAGTTTTGACAGAAAATGACAAAATTCTGTAAAGTAATTATCCTTCAATTAAAAAAATAAGTTAAAAAAGATAAAGGTTATGGGAAGATGACTAATCTAATGATACAGGTGGAGAAGGAGATTAAAGCCACATTACTGTAAGCTTTGGTGTACCAAACAAAAAAGCCTGAACATGATTTGGTAGATAATGAGCAAAAATGATAAAAAATAAAAAGCACCTTGAAAAGTTAGCAAGGAGGATGTGCTTGTTATTCAGTCAGCATTGACATAGCTAGAACAGCTTGCACAGTTTACAAAGTCATATGACTTTAATTTAAAAAGACCTTGAGATGCTCAGAGATGGACAGAGATGACAGATTGATGACCTTCTCATGCAGCTTAATATTCCAGGAAATCCTTAAAGCTGCCTTTCATTAAAGAAATATGAAAAAGGGGCATGGCTTGCCACAGTCCTGCCAGCTTAAATTACACATTTAATTAGTTTATGACACTGGACTATAACTAGAGCAAGGGGAACTGATGGATGATACATGCTGTTACTCCTAGGAAAAAATTGGAACACATCTTGGGTCAATCAAGCATACACAGAATTTCTGTCTCTATATTTCCTTCTTTTTGTATGTATCTTCAAATACCCATTATTATTTCCTTTGTCTCAAATGGGAGATTAGAGTTACATAAAATGGTAATGTTTTTCCTAACTTAAAGTACACTATTGATCAGTTTAAAAGTGACATGTATCATACACATAAGGAAATAAAAAGCTAAATCTGCAAAATATAATGTTAGTAATAGATAACATTTAAGTTGCTGATAATTAAATATTGTAAGCTCAAAATACAATTTATTCCTAGCAAAGAACATGTTTGCAACATCATTTTTCTTCTATGGTGTGAAGACCATATTATATTCTTATAGTATCAAGTGCCTTCAATGTTGGTAGTATATAAGCAACCTATAAATAATCTAAGTCAATATGGCCTATTGTAATCAGAATTGTCACTCAAAACTGACAGAAGTCTAATCCCAAAATGAAAACGTTTAGAAATATAACCACATAATATTTACACCCTATCACTCTTTTAAAGTCTATTTTACTTAGGTAATAATTGTTGAAGTCATTACTATTAATAATGTTTGCATACGTTACTATTTTCTACTGAACATGCACACATATATCAAGTATGGTAGGTCTGTAAATAAACAATATTCCCAAATAATAATAGGCTGTAAAGGGATGAACAATATAGAATGAAATGTAAAAGACAAGGATTCTGAGAAGGTGCAGAATATAAAGCACCAATTGAACTAGCAGAATCTTTCTTATGTAACTATCTCGTAATCTTGGAAACTACAAAATGCTTGCAGCTTTAAAAGGGGAAGGCTCGAAGTGTATACCCTTAGTAAACTTAAGCTTTTGACATAGAAGCAACTACCCATCTCCCATTTCCAGTCCTATGTCAGTGTGTACATGCGTTCTAGAGCAGCTTGCACACAACTTGTGGGAGTCAGTGTGGAAAAAAATGACCCTGTTCTCAAATATCAGACAGCTGCATCCTGCTCAGTGATTGCTGCTTCTTATTCTCAGAGATGCAGCCAAGTTGGCTGGCAGCCATTGTTGTTACAGTTTCCCCTATTGTTACCATATTCCTCCTTTTCAGCTGAAGTAACTTCCAAAAGGTTTGGAATGCTGGTACCTTTATTTCTTCCCTCTTTGGTTTTCTCATTTTCCCTTTTGAGAGCCAGACATTAAGGACACGGGCATTCAAAAGTAACTACATTTACACAAGTCACCATGTTGGCCCAAAGAAAGGAAAAAATAAAAAATTACCTATTAAGACCTTAATTTTACCCTTGGCCCAGAGATAAGTTGCAACAATCAAAAAAACAAAAAACAAGGCAAAGTAAACAAACAAAACACCCTGAAAAGAAGAAAATCTGACTTTCAGAGTTACCACATTATCAGATTCAAATATCCAGTGTTACCAGCAACAATGACAAGAAAGCCCCACAGCAAATAAGGAAACAGGAAAGTATGGCCAACACAAAAGTAAAAAAATCAAAAGCCTGGATCTACCTCACAAAGTCTTCAAATCAACTATCTTATATATGTTTAATATTTACAGAAATTTATGGACAAGGCAAACAATGCATGAACAAAATAAAACTATCAATAAATATATAGAAAACGTAAAAAGGGACAAGAAAGAAATTTGGGAACTCAAAATTATAATAAATGAAATACAAAGTTTTCTGGAAGTGTACAAAGGCAGATTTGAGCAAGAAGAAGAATTAGTAGGCTAGAATACAGCTGTGGAAATTATTAAATCTGAGGAGTAGAAAGAAAGAATGTATTTATTAAAGAAAAGTGAGTATGCATTGTGGCAGTCCCAGAAGCAAGAAAGTAAGTGAAGACTCTCAGTCACGTCGGACTCTTTGCGACCCCACGGACCCTACCAGGCTCCTCCGTCCATAGGATTTTCCAGGCAAGAATACTCAAATGGATTGTCATTTCCTTCTCCAGGATATTTTCCCAACAGAGGTATTGAACCTGGGTTTCCCATATTGTAGGCAGACGCTTTACCATCTGAGCCACCAGGGAAGTCCAGAAGAGAGAAAAGGACACATAAATATTTAACAAAATAATGGCTAATATCTTTCCAAATCTAATTAAAAATATAAATATAAAAGCTACAAAGCTCAATAAGTTCCAAGTATCAAGAACTCAAGGAGATCCACACTGAAATAAAGTATAATAAAACTTTCAAAAGGCAAAGGCAAAAGGAGAATCTTGAAAACAACAGAGAAGTGGCTCATCACAAATAAAGGATTCTCATTTACAGATTTCTCAGAAATTTTGGAATCAGAAGGCAGTGGATCAATATATTCACAGCATTAAAAGGAAAAAAAAAAAAAAACAACTGTCAAACAAGAACCTTATCTATAGCAAAAAGAAATTTCCTCAACATTTCTTCAAATATGAGCAATATGTGGAAGAAAAGACTTTTCAATGAAAAGTTGGGTTCATTACTATTAGACTACTATAGGCCATCAAACATTTCAATAAAAGTAAATACATGAACAATTACAAAAGGAAGCATTATTTTAACAGTGGTTTTCCAGTTTACTTTTTGTTTTCTACATGATCTAAAAAAATGAAATATTACTTAAAATATATCAGTCTAAAAGCTAGAATTATTGTAACATTGTATTTTTAACTCCATACTTTGTTTTCCACCTAACTTAAGAGATTAGTAAATTTTAAATAATTATTAGTTTATATTTTGGGGCACCCAGTGCATAAAAATGTAATTTTGTGAAATCAACAACTGAAAGAGGTGATCTTCAAGCTGAAAATGAGCAGAGTTTTTATATTAATACATTATTGATACTAAGTTGATATATATTTAGAATGTGGCATGTTTAGGATTTTATGTGTAGCTCTCACGGTAACTAAAAAGAAGTAGCTATTATAATATACATAAAATAAAATATTAGGAAAACTGCTAAAAAGCAAAGAAAAAATCTAATAGCAGGGAAAAAGAAGGGAAAAAACATTAAATTTTAAGGGCAAGAGTGAAAATAACATACAACTTAATGGAAACTCTCAAAGTGAGAAGGTAAATGACTGGTATATCTACAGAGCTGAAAGAACAAAAGAAAACAACTATTAAATAAAAATACTGTATACTGTGAAAAAAATTCCTAAAAATAACTTGAAACAAATACTCTTTTAGATAAAGACTGAAGAAATGCATCCCTAACAGACATCCAAAAAAGAAAACAAAACAGACAAAAAAATAAAACAAAGGATTTATTTAGGCAGGAAAAAAATCACCCAAAATGAAACATGGAAACAAAATTAAGAAAGAATAAAATCTAGTTGGCTTTAAATTATGGAGGACAACAACAAAAAATGGTAAGTGATAGTAAATGCAAACTAGTATGTAAATGCAACAGTATGAGGAGATAATAAAATACTAAAGTATATTAGACAGTAATGAGGTAAAGATACATATTATAAACCCTATGTAACAACTGAAGGATACTTAAATCATGTTTTTCTAGCAAGTTATTTTTAGGGCAAAAATGAATGATACAAATGTATTCACCCAAAAGAAAACAGCAATGAAAGGAAACAGAAAAGAAAACAGATGAACCAAATACAAAAATATTAATATGATGGCAGATTTATCCACTTATACCTCCATAATTATACCAAATATAAATGGAAGAAACACTGGAAGTAAAAGATTAAACTTATCAGAATGGACTTAAGCATCACTTGTTTCTTCAGAATGATAAATATTGAATATAAGACTGCATAATGTCTGCGAGATGAAGGCTGGAAATAGCATACTATGTAAAAACAAACCAAAAATGAGGAGCAATACTAAAATCATGTACCAAATATGTACATAGTGCATAAAATATGTACATATATCAGGAAAAGATTTGTAAATAAGAAATATTGTTAGAGCTATTGATTAGACATATCCTAATGATAATGAGGATAATTAGAGATACCAAGGGAACATTTCATGCAAAGATGGACTTGATAAATGACAGAAATGGTCTGGACATAACAGAAGCAGAAGATATTAAGAAGAGGTGGCAAGAATACACAGAAGAACTGTACAAAAAAGATCTTCACGATCTGGATAATCATGATGGTGTGATCACTAATCTAGAGCCTGACATCCTGGAATGTGAAGTAAAGTGGGCCTTAGAAAGCATCACTACGAACAAAGCTAGTGGAGGTGATGGAATACCATTTGAGCTAGTTCAAATCCTGAAAGATGATGCTGTGAAGTGGTGCACTCAAAATGCCAGCAAATTTGGAAAACTCAGCATTGGCCACAGGACTGGACAAGATCAGTTTTCATTCCAGTCCCAAAGAAAAGCAATGCCAAAGAATGCTCAAACTACTACACAATTGCACTCATTTCATATGCTAGTAGAGTAATGCTCAAAATTCTCCAAGCCAGGCTTCAGCAATATGTGAATCGTGAACTTCCTGACGTTCAAGCTGGTTTTAGAAAAGGCAGAGGAACTAGAGATCAAATTGCCAACATCCACTGGATCATAGAAAAAGAAAGAGAGTTCCAGAACAACATCTAGTTCTGCTTTATTGACTATGCCAAAGCCTTTGACTGTGTGGATAACAAAAAAACTGGAAAATTCTGAGAGATGGGAATACCAGACCACCTGACCTGCCTCTTAAGAAACCTATATGCAGGTCAGGAAGCAACAGTTAGAACTGGACATGAACAACAGACTGGTTCCAAGGAAAAGGAGTTCGTCAAGGCTGTATATTGTCACCCAGCTAATTTAACTTATATGTAGAGTACATCATGAGAAACGCTGGGCTGGAAGAAGCACAAGCTGGAATCAAGATTTCCAGGAGAAATATTAATAACCTCAGATATGCAGATGACATCACCCTTATGGCAGAAAGTGAAGAGGAACAAAAAAGCCTCTTGATGAAAGTGAAACAGGAGAGTGAAAAAGCTGGCTTAAAGCTCAACATTCAGAAAACGAAGATCATGGCATCCTGTTCCATCATTTCATGGGAAATAGATGGGGAGACAGTGGAAACAGTGTCAGACTTTATTTTGGGGGGGCTCCAAAATCATTGCGGATGGTGACTGCAACCATGAAATTAAAAGATGCTTACTCCTTGGAAGGAAAGTTATGATCGACCAAGATATTCAAAAGCATATTCAAAAGCAGAGACATTATTTTGCCAACTAAGGTCCGTCTAGTCAAGGTATGGTTTTTCCAGCAGTCATATATGGATGTGGGAGTTGGACTATGAAGAAGGCTGAGCCCCCAAGAATTGATGCTTTTGAACTGTGATGTTGGAGAAGACTCTTGAGAGTCCCTTGGACTGCAAGAAGATCCAATCAGTCCATTCTGAAGGAGATCAGCCCTGGGATTTCTTTGGAAGGAATGATTCTAAAGCTGAAACTCCAGTACTTTGGCCACCTCATGGGAAGAGTTGACTCACTGGAAAAGACTTTGATGCTGGGAAGGATTGGGGGCAGGAGAAGAAGGGGACGACAGAGGATGAGATGGCTGGATGGTATCACTGACTCAATGGACCTGAATCTGAGTGAACTCCGGGAGTTGGTGATGGACAGGGAGGCCTGGTGTGCTGAGATTCATTGGGTCACAAAGAGTCAGCCACGACTGAGCAACTGAACTGAACTAAACTGAATGATAATGAAAATAATCCAATAACATTATATCAGAATCTTGTGGTTATAATCTCTGATAACAAATTCCAAAATTATAAAGCAAAAATTGACAGAATTTAGTAATGAGAAATAAATAATTAACATAGGAGACATCAATTAATGCTATTCGCATTCTTCTAGGCAATCATTTTCAAATTTCTCTGCTACACCTTCCCATCCAATTGTCCTCTATGCACAAGAAACAAATTTCCTTCTTTCTTATAGGAGCATATGTAATCTCATTTGGGAACCACCCAGATAATCAAGGATAATCTCTTTATCTCCTGAAATTAATCATATCTTGAAAGATTCCCCCCACAGACAGAGAGACTACTGCTTGCTGTTTTTGCCTTATGATATAACAGTAAAAAGTTTTAAGGATTAGGATGTGGATATCTTGGGGGAACCCTTGTTCAGTTTACCACAAGTGTTCATGCAGATGTCCTTCCTTATCAGAGTCTGATTGTAATGTTGCAGGCTTCCTGAGACAACAAATCCAGCTTTCTGTGAAGTGCTGGTCTTCTTATAATCAGATCCTGGGACAGGTCTATTGCATAGAGAGTCATTCAACTGTAGGAAATAAGTTTCTCTTTGAAACTATTAAGTAATGCTTTAAGTTAGTATATGGATAACAGAGCTTTCATTTTTCTTTTCAAATAATCAGTTACACTCACTAACAACATGCAGTTCTGACAACACTTTAATTAAAGCCTCCTCCATCTCACTCCAGTGCAGGAGAGAGTGAATTTATCTGTGTCTCTCCTCCCACTTGGATACATCACGTTTCACAATGAATGGACGTCTTAATTCTCTCAATGCTCCAGCATGGCACAGTGCATATATACTTCATTTATCATCAGTGATGGGATCCTTAACACCAGTACTATGAGGAATACAACTCCAACTTTATATCCTTAGAACCTTCTTCCTTTGATGAACCTGCTTGCTGCTGCTGCTGCTGCTGCTAAGTCGCTTCAGTCGTGTCCGATTCTGTGCGACCCCATAGTTGGCAGCCCACCAGGCTCCCCCATCCCTGGGATTCTCCAGGCAAGAACCTGCTTAGGTTGTTGTTATTTAGTCAAAAAGCTGTGTCTGATTCTTTGTGACTCCATGGACTGCAGCATACTGTGCTTCAATTTTCTTTCACTATCTCCTGGAGTTTGCTTAAACTGATACCCATTGAGTCAGTGATGCCAATTAATAATTTCATCTTCTCTTCCTGCACTCAGTCTTTCCCAGCATCAGGATCTTTTCCAGTGAATTAGCTCTTTGCATCAGGTAGCCAAAGTATTGGAGCTTCAGCTTCAGCATCAGTCCTTCCAATGAATATTCAGAGTTGATTTCTTTTAGGATTGACTGGCTTGATCTCTTTGCTCTGCGAGGGACTTTCAACACTCTTCTCCAGCAGCACAATTCTATAGTGTCAGTTCTTTTGTGCTCAGCCTTCTTTATGGTCTAACTCTGACATCCTTACATTGCTACTGGAAAACCATAGCTTTTACTATATGGACCTTTGTTGGAAAAGTCATGTCTCTGCTTTTTAATACACTGTCTAGGTTTTCATAGCTTTTCTTCCAAGGAGTAAGTGTCTTTTAATTTCATGACTGCAGTCACCATCATCTGTGATTTTGGAGGCCCCCCAAATTAAAAAAAGGATGGGGGCTTCCCTTGCAGCTCAGCTGGTAAGGAATCCACCTGCAATATGAGAAAGTTAGGTTCAATCCCTGGGTTGGGAAGATGCCCTGGAGAAGGGAAAAGACTACCCACTCCAGTATTCTGGCCTGGAGAATTCCAAGGACTATATAATCCATGGAGTTGCAAAAATTTGAACATGACTGAGTGGGTTTCATTTTCAAAATAAATTTTGCCACTGTGATCAAATTTCCCCATTGTTTTGTCATGAAACGATGGGATCAGATGCCATGTTGTTAGTTTTTTGAATGTTTAGTTTTTAAGTCAGTTTTTCACTATCCTCTTTCACATTCATTGAGTCTCTTTAGTTCCTCTTCTCTTTCTGTCTTGCAGGTGATATCATCTGCGTATCTGAGGTTGTTCATATTTCTCTCACAAATCTTGATTCCAGCTTGGGATTCAATCAGCATGGCATTTCACATGAGGTCCTCTGCATATATGTTCAATAAGCAGGGTGACAATATACAGTCTTGATGTACTCCTTTACTAATTTGGAACCAGTCTATTGTTCCATGTACAGTTCTAACTGTTGCTTCCTGACATGCATACAGACTTCTCAGGATGCAGGAAAGATGGTCTGGCCTTGTCATTTCTTTAAGAATATTCCACAGTTTGTTGTGATCCTCACAGTCAAAGGCTTTGGTACAGTCAATGAAGTAGATACAGATGTTTTTTCTGGAATTCTATTGATTTTTCCATGATCTAACAGATGTTGCCATTTGAACTCAGGCTCTTCTGCCTTTTCTAAAGCCCACTTACACATCTGGAAGTTCTCAGTTCATGTACTGTTGAAGCATAGCTTGAGGATTTTGAGCATTATCTTGCTAATATGTGAAATTAGACCAATGGTACCACAGTTTGATCATTCTTTGGCTTTGCCTTTCTTTGTAATTGAAATGAAAACTGAGCTTTTCCAATCCTGTGGCCACTGCTGAGTATTCCAAATTTGCTGGCGTATTGAGTGCAGCACTGTCACAGCATCATCTTTTAGGAATTGAATTAACTCAGCTGAATTCTATCACCTCCACTAGCTTTGTTCATAGAAATGCTTCCTAAGGTCCACTTGACTTCACACTTTAGGATATCTAAATCTAGGTAAGTGACATTGTGGTTACATAAGTCATTAAGGTCTCTTTTGTACAGTTCTTTTGTGTAATCTTGCCACCTCTCTTCATCTCTTCTGTTTCTACTAGGTCCTTGTTGTTTCTGTCCTTTACTGAGTCCATCTTTGCATGAAATGTTTCTTTGGTATCTCTAATTTCCCTGAATAGATGTCTAGCTGCTCCTATTCTATTGTTTCCCTCTATTTCTTTGCATTGTTCACTTTAGAAGATTTTAGTTTCTCTCCTTGCATTCTTTGGAACACTGCATTCAGTTGAGAATACCTTTTTCCTTTACCACTGCCCTTTGCTTCTCTTCTTTTCTCTACTATTTGTCAAGCCTCCTCAGACACCCATTTTGCCTTCTTGCATTTCTTTTTCTTTGGGATAGTTTTGGTCACTGCCTCCTGTACAATGTTACCTCTGTCTATAGTTCATCAGGGACTCTATCAGATCCAATCCCTAGTATGTATTTTTTACTTCCATTATATAATCATAAGGGATTTGATAAAATCACTCCTGAATAGCCTAGTGATTTTCCCTACTTTCTTCAATTTAAGTCTGAATTTTGCAATGGACTCAGGATCTGAGCCACAGTCAGCTCCAGGTTTTGTTTGTTTGTTTTTTTGTTTTAACTGACTGGATAGAGTTTCTCCATCATCAGCTGCAAAAATATAATCAGTCTGATTTTGGTACTGACCATGGAATCTGTATGTAGAATCATCACTTGGATTGTTGAAGAGGGTTTTGTCTATGACCAGCATTTTATCTTGGCAAAACTCTGTTAGTCTTTACCCTGCTTCACTTTGTACTCCATTTTGCACTAAAACTTGCCTGTTACTTCAAATGTCTCTTGACTTCCTAGTTTGCCTTCCAAGTCCCTAGGATGAAAAGGGCATTCTCTGTGTGTGTGTGTGTGTGTGTGTGTGTGTGTGTGTACTAATTCTAGAATATCTTGTTCTAGAAGTTCTAAAAGTTATAGAAGATTTGTAGAACTGTTCAGCTTCAACCTCTTCAGCATCAGCGGTTGGAGCATAGACTTGGATTATTGTGATGTTGAATGGTTTGCCTTAGAAATGAACCAAGATCATTCTGTTGGAGACTGTACCCTCATAATGCATTTTGGACTCTTTTATGGACTATGAGGGCCACTCTATTTCTTCTAAGAAAATTTTGCCCACTGTAGCAGATAAAATGGTCATCTAAATTAAATTCTCCCATTCCCATCCATTTTAGTTCAGTGATTCCTAAAATGGTATTATTCACTCTTGCCATCTCCTGCTTGACCACATCCAGTTTACCTTGATTCATGCACCTAACATGCCAAGTTCCTGTGAAATGCTGTTCTTGCTCAGATTAATGAGATATATCTATTTTTCTTAGATTATGTGTGCTCAGTTGTGTCTGACTCTTTTCAACTTAATGGACCATACCTGCCAGGCTCTTCTGTCCATGGGATTTCCCAGGCAAGAATACTGGAACAGGTTGCCATTTTCCTACTCCCAGGGATCTTCCCAACCCAGGGATCAAACTGTTGTCTTCTGTGGCTCCTGATTTGGCAGGTGAATTCTTTATCACTGAGCCACCTGAGAAACCTTTGTTTTGTATTGGGTTCCTCAGAAACACACTCTGAAATTGGGATTCATGTACAAGTTATTTATTAAGGAAATGCTCTGGGAGAAAGACTAGTACTGGTGTGAATGAAGCAGAGGAAGAAACCAAGCAAAGGAAAAATTTCAATCAAAGTCTTATGAGAACTATATTTAACTTTATTCTACAAGAAATTTCTAGAGTGGTAATTGTTCTTCAAAGCTGGTTTATGTTTAAGTCATAGGAGCTGATTTTTACTATGCTGTGTCTATCAGTCATTGACTTCTTTGGGGAGACACTTTTCATACACACTAGTAGGTTTCCATGTGTAGGCAAAGAGACCCCAGAAACATAATAAAAGTCCTCCAGGAATGAATTTCAACAGCTTGAACATCAAAGGCTAATAGAATTTTGCCAAGAGAAGACACTGGTCATAGCAAACACCCTCTTCCAACAGCACAAGAGAAGACTCTACACATGGAAATCACCAGATGGTCAACACCAAAATCAGATTGATTAAATTATTTGCAGCCAAAGATAGAGAAGCTCTATAGAGTGAGCAAAAACAAGACTGGGAGCTGACTGTGGCTCAGATCATGAACTCCTTATTGCCAACTTCAGACTGAAATTGAAGAAAGTAAGGAAAACCACTAGACCATTCAGGTATGACCTAAATCAAATCCCTTATGATTATACAGTGGAAGTGAGAAATAGATTTAAGGGACTAGATCTGATAAAATGCCTTATGAACTATGGATGGAGGTTTGTGACACTGTACAGGAGACAAGGGATCAAGACTATCCCCATGGGAAAGAAATGCAAAAAAGTAAAATGGCTGTCTGGGGAGGCCTTACAAATAGCTGTGAAAAGAAGAGAGGTGAAAAGCAAAGGAGAAAAGCAAAGATACAAGCATCTGAATACAAAGTTCCAAAGAATAGCAAGGAGAGATAGAAAGCCTTCCTCAGTGATCAATGCAAAGAAATAGAGGAAAACAATAGAATGGGAAAGACTAAAGATTTTTCCAAGAAAATTAGAGATATCAAGTGAACATTTCATGCAAAGATGGGATCAATAAAGGACAGAAATTGTATCGACCTAAAAGAAGCAGAAGATAGTAAGAAGAGATGACAAGAATACATAGAACTGGACAAAAAAGATCTTCATGACCAAGATAATCATAATGCTGTGATTATTCATCTAGAGCCAGACATCCTGGAATGTGAAGTCATGTGGGCCTTAGAAACCATCACTATGAACAAAGCTAGTGGAAGTGATGGGATTCCAGTTGAGCTATTTCAAATCTTGAAAGATGATGCTGTGAAAGTGCTGCACTCAATATGTGAACCAATTTGGAAAACCCAGCAGTAGCCAAAGGACTGAAAAATGATAGTTTTCAATCTAATTTCAAAGAAAGGCAATGCAAAAGAATGCTCAAACTACCACACAATTCCACTCATCTCACATGCTAGTAAAGTAATGCTCAAAATTCTCCAAGCCAGGCTTCAGCAATACGTGAACTGTGAACTTCCTAATGTTCAAGCTAGTTTTAGGAAAGGCAGAGGAACCATAGATCAAATTGCCAACATCCTCTGGATCATGAAAAAAGCAAGAGAATTCCAGAAAAACATCTATTTCTGCTTTATTGACTATGCCAAAGCCTTTGACTGTGTGGATCACAATAAACTGTGGAAAATTCTGAGAGAGATGGGAATACCAGACCACCTGACCTTCCTCTTGAGAAACCTATATACAGGTCAGGAAGCAACAGTTAGAACTGGAGATGGAACAACAGACTGGTTCAAAATAGGAAAAGGAGTATGTCAAGGCTGTATATTGTCACCCTGCTTATTTAACTTTTATGCAGAGTATATCATGAGAAATGCTGTGGTGAAAGAAGCACAAGCTGCAATCAATAACCTCGGATATGCAGATGACACACCACCCTTATGGCAAAAAGTGAATAGGAACTAAAAAGCCTCTTGATGAAAGTAAAAGTGAAGAGTGAAAAAGTTGGCTTAAAGCTCAAAATTCAGAAAATGAAGATCATGGCATCGGGTCCCATCACTTCATGTGAAATAGATGGGGAAACAGTGTCAGACTTCATTTTTAGGAGGGCTTCCAAATCACTGCAGATGGAGATTGCCACCATGAAATTAAAAGATGCTTACTCCTTGGAAGGAAAATTATGACCAACCTAGATAGCATATTCAAAAGCAGAGACATTACTTTGCCAAGAAGGGTCCATCTAGTCAAGGCTATCTTTTTTCCAGTAGTCATGTTACGGATGTGAGAGTTGGACTGTGAAGAAAGCTGAGCGCCGAAGAATTGATGCTTTTGAGCTGTAGTGTTGGAGAAGACTCTTGAGAATCCCTTGGCCTGCAAGGAGATCCAACCAGTCCATTCCAGATCCACCCATCTCCATTCTAAAGATCAGTAATGTGGTTTTTTTGGAATGAATCATGCCGAATCTGAAACTCCAGTACTTTGGCCACCTCATGCGAAGAGTTGACTCATTGGAAAAGACTCTGATGCTGGGAGGCATTGGGTGCAGGAGGAGAAGGGGACGACCGAAGATGAGATGGTTGGATGGTATCACTGACTCAATGGACATGAGTTTGTGTGAACTCTGGGAGCTGGTGATGGACACGGAGGCCTGGTGTGCTGTAATTCATGGAGTCGCAAAGAGTTGGACACGACTGAGGCTGAACTGACCTGAACATCAAAACCTTAGAAATGCACACACACATACACACACACACACATAATAAAAGAAAAAGGAAGGAGGATGGTCTGAGGTTATCTAGTCATAGCTCTAACAGTGAGTGCTGGAGGATGATTAACTGTGTACCACCACCTTCTGCTCACTGACTCTCCCACAAAAATCCTTTTGTCCTATTTCCCTAGCTTGCAGCCCTCCACATACATTTCCTTTTGCATTCCTTTCCTCTCTTAAAATATGTTTAATTGGATAATTACTTTACAGTGTTCTATTGGTTTCTGCCATACAATAATGTGAATTAGCCACTAGTTTATATACATCCCCTCCTCCTTGAGCCTCCATTCCATCTCACCCCTCTTGTTCATCACAGAGCACTGGGCAGAGCTTTCTGTGTTATACAGCAACTTTCCACTAGTTATCTATTTTATACATGGTAGTATGTATTATATGTCAGTGCTATGCTCTCAGTTTGTCTCACCTTCTCTTTCCTCTTATGTCCAGAAGACCATGCTGTATGTCTTCATCTCTATTCCTGCCTTGCAAATAGGTTCACCAGTACCAGTTTTCTAGGTTCTATATATATGCATTAGCATACAATATTTGTTTTCTCTTTCTGACTTTCTTAACTCTCTATAACAGGCCTTATTCCACCTCAGCTCAAATGACTCAAATTTGCTCCTTTTATGGCTAAATAATATTTCATTCATTTCTAAACATGCTGTCTTAGGACACATTTGCCTTTGCTCTTCTCTCTGTTTATAATTATTTATCCCTTTGATATCTCATTATTCCATCTCTACATAAAATCTTCCTCACAGGAAAAGTTTTCCCTAATCACGACTTTCAAAATTATACACAGCCACCCACTGTGGTCACCTTTTATTTTAGATTCTGTTTCTTCATGACTCATTAGTTACAATATCTAGTCTAAATCACCTGGCTTCAAATTTCCAGCGTCATTACTTACTAGCTGCATATATTAATCATTCACCTCATTTTTCTTCATTAATTTACAGCAGACATCACAGTTGAAAAGGATAATAAAAATATACTACAAGCAAATATATGCAAATAAAATTGATAACCTGTCAGAAATGGACAAACTCTTAGAAAAGTACAACCTTCTATGACTGAACCAGAAAGAAACAGAAAATGTAAACACATCAGTCACAAGCAATGAAATTAAAACTGTATTAAAAATCTTCCAACTAACGAAAGTCAAGGATCAGATAGCTTCACAGGTGAAGTCTGTCAAACATTTAGAGAAAAGCTAACATCTCTCCTTCTCAATGCCTTCCAAAAATGTTTCACGGGGAGGAACACAACCAAGCTCATTTTATGAAGCCATCATCAGCTTGGCATCAAAACTAGATAACAATATCAGAAAAAAAAAGAAAGAAAGAAAGAAAGAAAAATTGCAGAACAATGTCAATGATGAACATAGATACAAAGATTCTCAACAAAATGCTAGCAAACAAAATCCAAAAACACATTAAAAGAATCATACACCATGGCCAAGTGGGATTTATCTCAGGGATACAAAAATTCTTCAATATATATGAATTAATGTGCTACACCATGTTGACAAATTTTAAGATTAAAAGTCATATAGTCATCTAAATAGATGCAGAAAATCTTTTGACAAAATTCAACACTCAGTATGAAAGAAACTCTCTAGAAAGTGAACATAGAGGGAATCTACCTCAACATAATATAGACCATATACAGCAACCCCAAAGCTGACAACATCCTCAATGGTGAAAACCTGAAAGCATAACCTCTAAGATCAGGAAGAAGTGAAGGATGTCCACTTTGCCATTTTTATTCGACATAGTTTTAGAAGAAGGCAATGGCACCCCACTCCAGCACACTTGCCTGGAAAAATCCCATGGATGGAGGAGCCTGGTGGGCTGCAGTCCATGGGGTAGCTAAGAGTCAGACATGACTGAGCGACTTCACTTTCACTTTTCACTTCCATGCATTGGAGAAGGAAATGGCTACCCACTCCAGTGTTCTTGCCTGGAGAATCCCAGGGATGGGGGAGCCTGGTGGGCTGCCATCTATGGGGTTGCACAGAGTCAGACACGCCTGAGACGTCTTAGCAGCAGCAGCAGTCATGTTTATCTGAGAAGAAAAAGTAATACAAAGAATACAAACTGGAAAAGAAGAAGCAAAACTGCCATTGCTTTCAGGTGATGTGATGTTATACATAGACTATCTTAAAGATGACACCACAAAATCACTGGATCTAGTCAACAAATTTAGTAACATTACAGAGTGTAAAATTAATACATGAAAATCTCTTGCATTTCTATACACTAAAAATTAAAGATAAGAAAGAGTGATTATGAAAGCAATCATATTTACTTGCAACAAAATGTATAAAATACATAGGATCACTTGCCTAAGGAAGCAAAAGACCTGTACCCAGAAAACTATAAGATGCTGATGAAAGAAATCAAAGACAACAGAAACAGATGGGGAGAGATGCCATGTTCTTGGATTGAAAGAATCTATGTTGTGAAAATTTCTATACTACCCAAAGCAATATACTGATTCAAGCAATTCATGCAAAATTACCAAGGGCATTTTTCACAGAATTAGAGCAAAAAAAAAAAAAAATTGTATGGATTCACAAAAGACCCTGAATGGCTAAAGCAACCCTGAGAAAGAAAAACATACCTGGAATAATCAGGGTCTTTGACTTCATATTATACTATTTACAAAGCTGCACTTATCAAGGCAGTATAGTATTGACACAGAAACAGAAACATGAGATAAATGAAAGGGGATAGAAAACCTAGCGAAAAACTCATGCACTTAAGGTTAACTAATCTATGACAAAATAGGCAAGAAATTGCAATTGAGAAAAGAGTCTTCAATAAACGGTGCTGGAAAAACTGGACAGCTACATGTAAAATAAAGAAATTAGAACACTCTTTAACACCATACACAAAACTAAACTCAGAATGGACTAAAGACCTAGATGTAATGCTGGATACTATAAAACTTCTAGACGAAAACAGAGGCAGAGCACTCTTTGGCATAAATCACAGCAAGATTGTCTTATCTTTACCTCCTTGAATAATGAGAGTAAAAACAAAAAGAAGCAAGTGAGACCTAATTAAACTGAAAAGTTTTTGTACAGCAATGGAAACCATAAACAAGGTGAAAATACAAACTTCAGAATGGGGAAAAATATCTGTAAACAAAGCAACTGATAACTCATATAACCAATAATTCATGTAGCTTGATAAAAACAAAACAAAACAAAAAAACCCACAAAAACCAAATGAAAAGATGAAAAGAAGACCTAAGTGGGCATTTTTCCAAAAAGAATAGAGATGGTCAATAAACATAAGCAAAGATGCTGAATATCACTAATTATTAGATAAATACAAATGAAAACTATAATGAGATATCACCTCATACTTGTCAGAATGGCCATCATCAAAAAATTTACAAATAATAAATGCACAAGAAGATGTCAAAAAAAAAGAACCCTCTTGCATTGTTGATAGGAATGCAAAATGAAGCAGCCACTATGGAGAACAATATGGAAGTTCTTTAAAAAACTTAAAATAGAACTACCATATGATCTAGCAATCCCACTTCTAGACATTTATCCAAAGAAAGCCATAATTCAAAAAGATGCATGTGCCCCAATATTCATTGCAGCACTATTTATAATAGCCAGGACATAGAGGCAACCTAAACTTCCATCAATGGAGGAATGGTTAAAGAAGATGTGGTACACATATACAATGGACTGTTACTCAGTCATAAAAAGGAATGAAATTGTGCCATTTGCAGAGATATGTATAGACCTACAGACAGAGTAAAGTATGTCAGAAAGACAAAAAGACAAATAACATATAATATTGCTTGTATGTGGAATCTAGAGAAATAATAGAGATTAAGTTATTTGGAAAGCAAAAATAAGGGCACAGATGTAGAAAACAAACATGGATCCCAAAGGTGTAAGCGAAAGTGTGATGAATTGGGAGGCTGGGATTTATATATATACACAGCTATGTATAAAATAGATAACTAGTGAGAACCTACTGTATAGCAAAAGAACTCTACTCAGTGCTTTCAGTGACCTAATGAGAAGAAAATCCAAAAAGTGCGGGTATATGTATGTGTATAGCTGATTCTCTTTACTGTAAAGCAAAAACTAACAAAACACTGTAAAGCAACTAGACTCTAATAAACATTAAAAATATATGTTTCCCAGAAGTCATCAACCTTAATTTTCTTGGGTGCTCTAGTGTTTGAGACTGTATACTGTGAGTTTCAGCTAAAGCAAATAAGAAAACTCTCTGGTTAATTATGATTCTATTTCCTGTTTATATTACTTTGCACTTCTTTAAAAAAAACAGACAACTTTTGGCAGGGCCAATGGTATTGATAATGTAAAAAGAAAATATTAAATACTAAATATAAAAATATTAAAGCTATGTTAAGAAGATACTGTTGAAGGATTTGCTTCTACTCTGAGAGGAAGAATTAAAACTTCAGAATGTGAATATTTCTTGCTATTTTACAAATTCATGGTAAGAACTGAACATTTGCTAAAAAGTCTCTGATGAAACATGTCATCACCATTAATCTAAAGTTTTCTTCCAGTTTATTACAAGCATAGGCCATCAGTTAAAAAAAAAATAGAAGCTAACACATTACACAAAATATAATATTAATATGCCAGAAAATAAATCTTGTCAATGTATCCCTTTAGTCTCTGATAAAAACAATTAATACATTTAATTTTCATTTTATATATCCTCATCCATTCCAGATACAGTTTTCTGGATTCATTCTTTCAGAATACTCTGTATCCTTCTACTTTTAGAGCCTATCTTGTCCAGTCCAAATTTTCATCCTTTAATGCTATTCTCTTCTAGACTTTCTTATAGACTGTTGATTATATGCAATAGTAAATTCTTTCACAACTTATTTTCAACTTCACGACATGCATAAAACTTGATATTCATATGTGTGACCCATTCTCATGGGAAGGAGCATAGTTATGTGAAATTTCTGAAATGACACACTGTAAATTTCTCCCTTTCAGTTAGACAAACACAAAAGCAAAAAAAAAAAAAAAAAA
>SJYG01000980.1:353918-399678 GCA_006410535.1 Litocranius walleri | reverse complement strand
GTTCATAATAGCCAGGACATGGAAGCAACCTAGATGTCCATCAACAGATGAATGGATAAGAAAGCAGTGGTACATATACACAATGGAGTACTACTCAGCCCTTAAAAAGAATAAATTTGACTCAGTTCTAATGAGATGGATGAAATTGGAACCGATTATACAGAGTGAAGTAAGCCAGAAAGAAAAACACCAATACAGTATACTGACACATATATATGGAATTTAGAAGATAGTAATGATGACCCTATATGTGAGACAACAAAAGAGACACAGAGGTATAGAACGGACTTTTGGACTCTGAGGGAGAGGGAAAGGGTGGGATGGTTTGGGAGAATGGCATTGAAACGTGTACTATCTTGTAAGAAATGAAGCGCCAGTCTATGTTCAATGCAGGATGCAGGATGCATGGGGCTGGTGCACAGGATGATTCAGGTAGATGGTGTGGGGTGGGAGGTGGGAGAGGGCTTCGGCATTGGGAGATTGTGTTCACCTGTGGCTAATACATGTCAATGTATGGCAAAACAAATACAGTATAGTAATTAAAAAAATAAATTTAAAAAAAAACATGCAAAAAAACACACAAAAGTATCAATTCTTAAGTGCTAGGCTTTCTTTACAGTTCAACTCTCAAAACCATACATGACTACTGGAAAAACCATAGCTTTGACTAGATGAACCTTTGTTGGCATACTAATATCTCTCTTTTTTGATATGCTGTCTAGGCTGATCATAACTTTTATTCCAAGGAGTAAGCATCTTTTAATTTCATTGTTGCAGTCACCATCTTCAGTGATTTTGGAGCTCCCCAAAATAAAATCTCCCACTATTTCCACATCTATTTCCCATGAAGTGATGGGACCAGGTGCCATGATCTTAATTTTCTGAATGTTTAGTTTAAGGAAGTTTGGCAGGTGGATGAAAAATAAATATTAATTTTTCCGGGAAGGCTTTCTAGGATGAAAATAACATGTCTTAAAAATACAAAAACAAATTTAATTGAGGAGGTGACTGCAAAACTCTGAATATATAAAAAAACTATTAAACTGTATACACTGAATTGAGTGGGTGAGATGTAAGTGAATTGTATCTCAATAAATCTGTTATTTAAAAAGAGAAGAAAGTATTAATTTTCCAAGGGAGAAAATTGTTATGCCTCTACTTAACCAAGAGATTAAATTTGGTTTAAATTTTTATTAACTCTAGAATATGTCTTCTAGTGGTACTGCTGCATCACTGGAACATACCATAGGTAATAAAAGTGAACGCTTCTTTGTATTCAGACCCTTTTGAGATCTGATAAGTGGCTTCCCTCATGGCTTAGATGGTAAAGAATAAGTCATTTGCTTATGTTTATTTGTACAAATGAACTCTGTACATGTGAAATAACAGTATCTTCACTCCTGGTAGCTTGAAACACTCTTTCAGATAAAATGAAAAGATTTCAAATGTCTATCTCTGTACTTTGATGATTCATGGTGAAAGCTTCCCAAACTGGAAAATAAGGAGTTGATAGGTTAGATAAGTGGGATAGATTGACAAATAAATGATAAATAAGTAGATTATAGATAGATAAAAATAAATTCTTCTTAAACGGTAGCTGTGTACAAGTAAAATTATGATCCAGACGATTTCACTAACCTTAGGGCATTATTGATAATATATATAGAGAAGAACCAGAAAGAAATTCTTCTCTCTTATCAGTAGTAACATTAATACTCAGTTTATGAGCTTATAGCAAATTCAAAACAGGGACAAAAACCTCATCCTTATTACAAAATGATAGATAAGTTCTTATGTCAAAGAAAATTTCAGTTCTATCTGTAGGAAAACAAAATAAAACTTCTCTGGAATTTTAAATATTAGGAAGGAGTGAGTATAGGAAAATTCTAACTAGTGCAGTAAAGGTAAAAAAGCCATCAGAGTTTTACTTAAAATATGGGAAAAAAAGTTGTGACACTGATACTACATATTAAATTACCATCTCTCCACTCGAGATGCTTTACTACTTTAAGTATAGAGTTGTTTTAGCTGTTTGAAATAGATTCTGCCGATGTTCTGGAATGAATTCTTATCAATAGACTTCACACTTTTTACCCGATACTGAGGGACCTCAAATCAGGTGTCTAGTGTTAGAGAAAGAAGATACATCTTGAAGAATTTGCATAATTATAGATGATCAAATATTACTAAAGGATGGGTATGCTAAAATTTTCAGAGTCCCCAGGCTGGCATTTATCTGACCTTAATAATGAAAACAAAACAAAATACTTTGATACTGTAGTTTAAGAAGTAAACTCATAGAAAGGTGCAGATACTCGTAGGTGCGTCTCATATGTGGATGCAGAGTAAGTACATGCTCAGGTCGAGAACAATGGAGTAATAGTTTGAATGACGTTGTCACAGAAGCCTAAGCAATCTCTAGCACTGGTGAGTGAGCAATTGCAGGGATTTCATTTTCTCTATCAGTGAATAAAGAGAAAATCTAAATAATTTTTAAGCACTGGTGAGTGAGCAATTGCAGGGATTTCATTTTCTCTATCAGTGAATAAAGAAAAAATCTAAATAATTTTTAAGCACTGGTGAGTGAGCAATTGCAGGGATTTCATTTTCTCTATCAGTGAATAAAGAAAAAATCTAAATAATTTTTAAGCACTGGTGAGTGAGCAATTGCAGGGATTTCATTTTCTCTATCAGTGAATAAAGAAAAAATCTAAATAATTTTTAAGCACTGGTGAGTGAGCAATTGCAGGGATTTCATTTTCTCTATCAGTGAATAAAGAAAAAATCTAAATAATTTTTAAGCACTGGTGAGTGAGCAATTGCAGGGATTTCATTTTCTCTATCAGTGAATAAAGAAAAAATCTAAATAATTTTTAAGCACTGGTGAGTGAGCAATTGCAGGGATTTCATTTTCTCTATCAGTGAATAAAGAAAAAATCTAAATAATTTTTAAGCACTGGTGAGTGAGCAATTGCAGGGATTTCATTTTCTCTATCAGTGAATAAAGAAAAAATCTAAATAATTTTTAAGCACTGGTGAGTGAGCAATTGCAGGGATTTCATTTTCTCTATCAGTGAATAAAGAAAAAATCTAAATAATTTTTAAGCACTGGTGAGTGAGCAATTGCAGGGATTTCATTTTCTCTATCAGTGAATAAAGAAAAAATCTAAATAATTTTTAAGCACTGGTGAGTGAGCAATTGCAGGGATTTCATTTTCTCTATCAGTGAATAAAGAAAAAATCTAAATAATTTTTATATTCTAGAATGAAAAAAAAACTTCATAGATTTGTTCTGACTGTTTCAAAACTTTGGGAGAATGCCATGGCACCTTCCCCAGCACCCCTTGCTGATAAGTCTGTCTTCATCTCCATCAGTGTGGCCTTCATCTTAGGTAATACCATTTGACACTGATTTGGATCACTTTGACTTATGTCATGTCTGTGAATTTAGTCGCTTCTGACTTTTTGCGGCCCCATGGATTATAGCCGGTCAGGCTCTTCTGCCCCTAAAAATGTTCAGGCAAGAATATTGTAGTGGAGTGCCCTTTCCTAATCCAGTGGATCTTCCCTACCTAGGGGTCAAACTCTCACCTCTTGCTTCTTCTGCATTGGCAGGTGGATTCTTTACCACCAGCACTACCTGTGAAGCCCTTTTTTTTTTTTTTTAGGCCATACTGGAGAGCAAATCAAAATTTGTTAATTCTGGAACTTCATATTCACCCATTTTTTAGAATATTTCACTAATTTAAAAACTCTTTGTTTTTTTTTCCCTTTGAATTTCCATAAAAATAAGTTCAGAATAGTGTTGAATTTAATTACATATTTTATTATTTTTCTTTTATAGATTATATAAAATAATCTACTTATATTTATCTATAAATCATTAAAAGACATGTGGTTTTATAAAAGCACTGTGTTACTAGTACTAAACCAGTTATAATTCCTGGTGTTATGTTCTTGGGAGTCTTTGTATGAGTAAATGAGAGAAAAGTTTATGTTAAGCACCCTAAATCACTCACTGTTATGTACTTTTCTACTCTAGATAAGACTCAAAAAAGATCTTATTAGAGTGAGTCACTGTGATCTTTAAAAAGTAATTTCCAAAAATAAACATGCATGTTTAAATTTCCTTATGGTATTAATATTATTTTAAAAGTAAGGATTAAAATTATAATTACCAATGATTGATGTTATTATAATAAGACATAATATATTTACAATTTGGTTTTAATAAAGAATTTTTTTGATAAAATTTTATAATTTTTGAAATAGAATTTTAAATCTTTAATGTGAAAGTCACACAAACATATTAAGTGAAACTTTGTACACTGTACTGAAAAATCTAAGACTCAGAAAATGATACAGATATACATTTTATTTATAATAATATAAGTATTAATCATTCCAGTGTTATAGTTGTAAACATAAAGCAGATTTATTTTGACCATATGAAACAGTTAATGAGCTTGTCCTATTACTGTCAGTTTATATTTCAATGACAAGTGAAAAAGATCAACTGAAATATTTTCTCCATGAATGCCCCAGTTGTTTGGGGCATTTAAGCTGTAAGATTCATAATATTGTTTTATATATTTTATATGATAACTAACTATGGAAAAGGTGTAATTTCAATAATCATCACATTTTTTTTTCCTGAGCAACTGCATTCTCAGAAATATTTGGCTTGTTTGTTACTTATGCAGAAGAATATCAGTGAATCACTCCATTTGAGGATATATATAGCTTACATGCCAGGTCATATCATATTAAACTCTGTCAAATGGATAAGTATAAGAAAGGCTAATTATACGTATTTATAGTTTGTTTTGTGTATGGTGTTAGAGAATACACTAATTTCATTCTTTTACATAGAATTGTCCACTTTTCCAAGCACCACTTATTGAAGAGATTATCTTTTCTCCATTGTATATTCTTGCTTCCTTGTCATTGATCAAATGACATGTATGTGTTTATTTCCGGGCTTCCTATACTGTTACATTGATCTATATTTCTGTATCAGTGTATTTTCAATTAACTCTATGTGCCACTGCAAAAACAAAAACAAACAAACAAACAAAAAACTGAGTTTTTCTCATTCAAGTGGGGCAGTTTATAATAGACTCAGTATTAAACTAACAAAAGACAAGTGATAGCAGTTAGACCATCACATTGGGACTTCACTGGGAAAATCATGGACTTACACATATTTTATGTCAGAGAGGAAACATCAAGACCTTTGAAATAAAACTTCTCTCTTACGATGTACCAGTCTATGTTCAATACAGGATACAGGATGCTTGGGGCTGGAGCACAGGGATGATCCAGAGAGATGATATGGGGTGGGAGGTGGGAGGGGGTTTCAGGATTGGGAGCTCGTGTACACCTGTGGCTGATTCATGTCAATGTATGGCAAAACCAATACAGTATTGTAACATAGAATAAAGTAAAAATAAAATTAAAAAAAATAATAATAAAAAAAACAATCTTCTCTTTTCTAAGCCTTGGAGTGGTCAGCTGGTTGTTTTACATCATAGAATGAGCTATTGTAAACTCTTTTTCAAAACCTCTAGCTTGCTGACTTCTAGTTCCAGACATTTTTCTACTATGCCAATAAATTAACTAGCTCATTTTCTTTTTAATTTTACTGTTCAAACTCTTTCAACTCTTTACCTCACAGTTTGTTGACATAGTATACCTATGAGACTATTTAACTAGATTAACTTTTAAAAATATGCATTTGATTGTTAAAATATATCTATTTTTAGTTTTATGCCCATCCTAGGATAAAATTAAGTGCAGTAACAAAGAGGAATAGCAGTCCACTTCTAATTTAGTTTTTAATTCTTAAAATTTACACTTTCAGTTAAAAATACTTACTCTTTACAGTTAAAACCAAAACATAAAATGCTTTGTATATTCCTAAATTTAGTGGCATTTCAGAAGCTCATCTGATCTCTCTGTACTGAACTTGTTAATGACAATAAGAAAATCTTATTTTAAATAAATGAAAGAAAAACATTACTTTGCATCATATCACACAATATAGTCATGAAAAAATCAAAGTCTTACTTATTTGCCATTAAAATAATTTTAAACACTTATTTTTTATCTAAACTCTCGTTTTCAATCTCATTAAAATTTCAGAACAAGTTAAAGAGACAATATAGAACTAAACAGAAATCACAGATTATGAACAGTCTTCTTGGATCTATGTTCTACTTTTCAATGCTTTTTCAATGCCCTGTTATTTAACTTTATGAGCCATTGTAGTGTTTTAGGTTGATTGGCTATGAAGCCCAAAGTAACAAATAATACTCATCACTTCATAAACTAATGAGATATGTTAAAATAGAGCTAATCACTACATTATTCAAACACTACTACCAGCACCCTAAGTTTTGATAAGTTTGGTCTTAAGGTGTTACCAAGTCATCAAACTATTTCAGAAAGCATCCCCATCTAGATAAATTTATTTAATAATCTAGTAATTTAACATGACCCATTCATTACATGTCAATAAGAAAAGGGAATAAAGAGCATCAGTTTGGTTACAGTTAACTATGAAGACATTACTACACTGCATAAGGTCCATCCTGTGAATTCTCAGGCAACCTCCTACCATGTGAAACAGAGATAGTGGAAATTACCACACAATGGTAGGATTTGGATAGAAAGTGGAGTTGAAAGAGATTCTTGCAGGACTCAAGAAGTACATAAAGGGATGTTTGGGCCACTAAAGGAAAATTCATTTGGAGGCATAAGAATTAGTCAACTTGCCTAATGCCAAAAATGTAATTACAATTGCATATCCCCTAATGATGGGGGAAAGCTGTGATGAAAGTAGAGGCCGTTGTTCAATTGCCCAGTCTTGTCTGACTCCTTGTGGCCCTGTGCACTGCAGTATGCCAGGTCTCCTGGCCCCTCACCATTTCCCAGAGTTTGCCCAAGTTCATGTCCATTGAATTAGTGATGCCATCCTGCCATCACCATCCTTTGATGCCCTCTTCTTCTGCCCTCAATCTTTCCCAGCATCAGGGACTTTTCCAGAGAGTCAGCAGTTTGCATCAGGTGACCAAAATATTAGCACTTCACCTTCAGCAATCTCAAAGAAGAAGTCAGGCAGAAAGTATTTATTATTCAACCTGTAGCTCTTTGGAATTCCATTTCTAGTGATTGAAGACAGAATCAGCTCTGGTGGAGTAGGAAGAATAGTTACATTTGCAGATGAATGGAAGAGGTTTTCATCACTTTCTCCTATAGCCAAATAATATGTAACCACAAATGGACTGAGAGAAGTGCATATAATTGTGGATAAAAGGATCTGGAAATCTTTGCAACTATTTCTGTCTGACAAGGCTAACACTTTTATACCTCCAAAGCCAAGTGTATCACAGCATAAGAAAAAGGATTCTGTAATCTAAATAGCCAATAATAGAGTCCTGATAAACAGCCATGTATGAGCATGCATCTACTCATGATGATTAGAAGTGGAAGCTCAAATCCATAGGGAAAGAACTGAAAAATGGCTTGGAGATAATTGATGATGCACTGGAAAAAAGAAATTAAAAAGACATGTGTACCTCATATCATATAAAAAGATGCATTCCAGAAACAGGAAAAAAATTCCAGAAAAAAGATAACTTATACTACATATAGGAGAATATTTTTATATTTTTTGTGATGTAGGCCTTTCTAAGTATGACAAATATTAAAAGTCATAAGTAATATGTATGGATAGCTTTTGTTCATAAATGTGGAGAAAATTAATATAGAAAGACTACAGAGATTTAAAAAAATCTTAACTGGGTAAAGCAAATGACTGTAATTAGCAAATGATAGACACTTTTCATATACATAAAGCCTTTATATATAAACATTAATTATTTAAAACATATTTTATTATTATTAAAAACAAAATAATTAATTATTAAATATAAATATGAATAATATATACATAATAATAAAATATATTGAACATTTAACACCTCAGACAATATGTCATGTACTTTATATACATTGTGTGTATGTGTTTGTGTGTGTGTATTTTTTAACATTTATTATTTACTATGTGCCATGCTCTATTCTTAGTGTTTGTTACTTATATTGCTTAATACTCAGAATAATTCTATGATGTATATACTCATCTCATTTTTACAGATTAAGAAAATGCACTTCATTATAGTTAGATCCTCTTCATGGATCACTGCCTTGTCATGGTGATGGGGCTTGTGTAACTCAGTGAAGCTATGAGCCATGCCATGTAAGGTCACTCAAGACAGACAATCATAGTGGAAAGTTCTTACAAAATGTGGTCTACTGGAGGAGAGAATGGCAAACCACCCCAGTGTACTTGCCATGAGAACCTAATGAACTGTACCAAAACATATGACACCAAAAGATGAGTCCCCTAGGTCAGAAGGTGTCCAATATGCTACCAGCAAAGAGCAAAATATCAATAGCCCCAGAAAGAATTAAGTGGCTGGGCCAAAGCAGAAACGACCTTCAGTTGTGGATGTGTCTGATTATGAAAGGAAAATCTGATGCTGCAAAGAACAATATTGCATAGGAATCTGGAGTGTTAGATCCATGAGTCAATGTAAGTTGAACATGGTCAAGTAGGAGATGACAAGAATAAATATTGACATCTTAGAAATCAGTGAACTAAATCAGTTATTGGTGGATCCTAAGAAAATTTTATCTATCTTATCAAAGTACTAATAATTGACACAACAGTCCTGGGAACTTTTGGGGAGCTCAATTTTCAATATTATAGTTCAATATTTTCTTCTACTTAAGTGTGAAAATCAAGTATTAAAATGCTTCTTAGGCTTGTTACTCAATTGAGTGCAGCTATGTGAAAATCATCAGTATGTATATCATATCTGGCACATATGAATTATTAGGAGAGACTTTGGTTAATTTTATTTAATTTCAATGTAGAAAAAGCAGAAATAGAACATTAAGGTAGATTCATTAATACCTCATTTAGGCATTTTAGGAATCAGTGAACTAAAATGGACAGAAATGAATGAATTTAATTCAGATGACCATTATATCTATGGTCAAGAATCCCATACAAGAAATAGAGTAGCTCTTTCTTGCCTGGAGAATCCCAGGGATGGGGGAGCCTGGTGGGCTGCCATCTATGGGGTCACAGAGTCAGACACAACAGAAGTGACTTAGCAGCCACAGCAACAGCAGCATAATCAACAAAAGATTCTGAAATACAGTACTTGGGTGTAACCTCAAAAGCAACAAGATAATCTTGGTTCATTTCCAAGGGAAGCCATTCCGCATCATGGCAATTCAAGTCTATGTCCCTACCACTGATACTGAAGAAGCTGAAGTTAATCAGTTCTATGAAAATCTAGAAGACCTACTAGAACTAATACTAGGAAAAGATGTTCTATTCATCATTGAGGATTGAAACACAAAAGTAGGAAGTCAAGAGATACCTGGAATAACAAGCAAGTTTGGCCTTGGTGTACAAAATGAAGTGGGGTAGAAGCTAGCTGAATTCTGCCAAGAAAATGCACTGGTCATAGCAAACATCATTTTTCAAAAGCACATCACTTTTCAAAAGAGACAACTTTACACATGAACATCACCAAATAGCCAATACCAAAATTAAATCGAATAGATTACATTCTTTGTGGCTGAAGATGGAGAAGCTGTTTACAGATGTCAAAAACAAGACTTGGAGCTGACTGTGGCTCAGATCATCAGCTTCTCATCTCAAAATTCAGAGTTAAACTAAAGAAAGAGGTTAAAACTGCTAGGCCAGCCAAGTATGACTTATATCAAATCCCCCGTACATATGCAGTGGAGGTGATGAATAGAAGCAACATTTAGTATTCTGTGTGGAACAACTGATTGTTTCAGGACTGAGGAAGGAGTACAACAGGGCTATCTGTCGTTACTCTGTTTATTTAACTTATGTGCTGAACACATTATGAGAAATTCCAGGCTGGATGAGTTACAAGCTGGAATCAAAATCAGTTCAGTTCAGTCTAGTTCTGTCACTCAGTCGTGTCCAACCCCATGGACTGCAGCATGCCAGATTTCCCTGTCCATCACAAACTCCCAGAGTTAAGATAGGTAACAGAAAGATACCGCTCTAAGGGCAGAAAGCAAGAGGAACTAAAGAACCGCTTGATGAGAGTGAAGGAGGAAAGTGGAAAAGGTAGTTTAAAACTAAATATTAAAAAACTAAGAATATAGCATCCAGTCCCATTACATCATGGCAAATAGAAGGGAATAGGTGGAAACAATGACAGATTTCCTTTTCTTGGGCTCTAAAAATCACTGTGGATGGTAACTGCAGCCATGAGTTCAAAAGATGATTGCTTCTTGGTAGGGAAGCTATGACAAATATAGACACTGAGTTGAAAAGCAGAGATGTCACTCTGCCTACAAAGGTCCATATAATCAAGGCTATGGGCTTCCCAGTGGTCATGTATGGTTGTGAGAACTGGACCATAAAGAAGACAGAGTGCCAAAGAATTGATGCCTTCAAACTGTGGTGCTGGAGAAGACTCCTGAGAGTCCCTTGGACAGCAAGGAGATCAAACCAATCAATCTTAAAAGAAATAACCCTGAATACTTATTGGAAGAACTGATGCTGAAGCTGAAGTTCCAGGATTTTGGTCACCTGATGCAAACA
This sequence comes from Litocranius walleri, assembly GCA_006410535.1. Taxonomy (NCBI): domain Eukaryota; kingdom Metazoa; phylum Chordata; class Mammalia; order Artiodactyla; family Bovidae; genus Litocranius; species Litocranius walleri. The sequence continues at coordinate 389,015 of SJYG01000980.1, read as the reverse complement.
GTCGACTCATTGGATAAGTCCCTGATACTGGGAAAGATTGAGGGCAAAAGCAGAAGACGGTGTCCGGGGATGGGATGGCTGGCTGGCATCACCAGTGCTATCAATGGAATAAACTTGGGCATCTTCAGGAAATGGTGAGGGACAGGGAGGCATGGCGTGCCGCAGTCCATGGTGTTGCAAAGAGTCAAACATCACTGGGCGGCTCAACAACAACAGCAACATGGTTAGATACTGTGGTCAAGGTCCCACACTGCCTGGCAAAACCAATACAATATTGTAAAGTAATTAACTGCCAATTAAAAAAAAAAAAAATATATATATATATATATATATAGCAGAGTTCAATCAGACCCAGAACCCAAGATTTTAACCATTATATTATTTGGAATTGTAAACACTCATATCATTATTCTTAAGAGTGATTATTTTGGAAACAGGTGTCAGCTAAATTATGAAACACCCATATTTGAAAGAATACTTACTGTAGTGGTTAAACGAAAAGGGAAACTTATGTGTATTAACATGGAAAATAATTTCAGAACATGTTGCTAAGTGAAAAAAAATGTTACAGAACACACTGATATATTTTAAAAATTCTATGTGTAGGTAAGTTCATATGTACCACAAAAACATGGGAAAGGTATAGAAAGGATGCATATTTGTAATATTGTTTTTCTTGAGGCCTGGAATGGGATAAAAGGGAAAGGAAATCAATAAGAACTTTCCAAAAGTTGTTCCAAGAGCTTCTTAACATTTGAGTCTTTACAAAAATATGTAAATTTATAATTCCATTTTAAAAAATTAAAAATTATATTGAATGGTGTGATTTCCTGGGAACTGTAAGTTTGTGTGCAGCATATATGAATAATTTTTAATGTAGATAACATGCCATTGCTAAAATAAATTCAAATGGATGTGTCAAAATACTCTGAAATAGAATCTGCTATATCAGAATTAATTTTGAAAAGTGTATATATATATATATAATGCTTATGATTATTTAGTTAAGAATTGCTTTATGGAGTATTTGGGGCATTTTTAGACAGATTTACAAAATGACCAATATTTATCTATGTATCAGCATCTTAGTGTGTTTAAGAATGCCTTATCAAAATGTATTTTTAGACTGCAGATGATGCTAGAATGGGTTAAAATGTGTCACATAGAGCAAGTCTGTTCGTTTCCCCTACACACATTATAATCTATTAATTTTCCTTTAAAGTAAAAGTCTCCCTGAGATTTTTTTCCTACAAGTCCACTTTCTGACCTTCAGGTCAATAAATTAGGCTCATATTTCTTTCCCTATAATTCTTTCTTGAAATTGGTTTAAGGCATTCATCTTGAGATACTATTACCAGTGAAGTTGAATTATTACTAATATATACCAAATTCAAATGAACCAGAAAATATGTTTGACACATTTCACAATTCCTAATGTAGGTACAGTGCCTGATAGAATCCCCCAAGTTACTCTCAAAGTTCAAATTTCATATGAACCACTAAATGCTTCTTTTTACATTGGAAAGCTCTATCACTGCCCTGCATTTGGCAAAGGGTTAATTTAAAGCTGAGGCCTTGATCAGTTGAGTTGCTGCTTGGGTACTCATAAATAATGCAGATCTGAATTTATTTGGGTCAGCTTTTGTTGTCTTTCAATATCACAATGAAGACTGACTTTCTCAGTTGAAACAAATGTGAGAAAGCAGAAGTACTTCGGCACTTTCTATTCTTGTTTTTCTGTTTCAACATCTTACTGAATTAGAGTAGCATACACACACACAGAAAAGTGTGTGTATTATAGTATACAGCTCAATCACTTTCACAAACAAACACACAAGTGAACACCACATAGATGAAACAATAGAACATAACTTGAATCCCAACTTCCGACTTGGCGTTATCCATGTCCGTGAAGGAATTTGAAGGAAGCTGCCACAAAATGGCTCAGTTCCTTCCATATGAAAGTGGATGCTTCTTAAGAGGAACTCCGAAAGTTGTTAAGCAAAACCTACTGCTGCTCTCTGCCAACCAGGGGTTGTACATATGCTTGTATATGCTTCTGGTACATAAGAATATTATTTTGTGCTGTAGGTTAATATGATTTTTTTCTTCTTAAACTATCACAGTTTGCTTGAGTGCCTCCTACTACAGAATTAAAATAGAAAAGTTCTTGCAATGGGCTTCTGGTAAATGGCATTGCTGGGCTTTTTACCACTGCACTGGAAAGACAGGCTTAGAATAGCATGTGTGATATTATTAATAAATACATTAGTACACCTTGTAAGAATCTTCTAAAATCTAAAGCAACCATCTTTACTGCAGAAACAGTTTAATGTCTCATTAACATCCATAGTGAACCAAGAATTTGAAAGAAAAAGTGGGTGCTTGATATTAACTGCATGGAGTAAAAAAAGATTCATTTTATTAATTATGTAAATTCAGTATTTACAAATTTTGAAAGAATAATATGATGAAACCCATTATTTAGTTTCCAAATTTCACCCTCTTTCACCTATGCCTCTACCTCCATCTGTCCTTTCCTCATGGATTATTCAAACAAATCTCAAATATTAAATACTTGAGTTAAAGAATATGTATCATGTATATATATAATATAACACTTTAAAATATAACTAAAATGTTCCTTTTTATTGTGCCTAAAATATGAATTAAAACAGTATCATAATATTACCAAATATTTAAAGTTCAAATATATTCATATTGTTAAATATCATAATTGTTAAAAGATTTTTAAAAATTAGAGTTCTGATAAATTTTACATGTTGCAATTGGTAAGTTCATGAATCTATAGATTTTTCTTCCTCGCTCACTCTCTTGCATGTGATATAAGCACTTGCTGTATCACTCTAGCTCTTTTCTCACTATTTCTCCGTCTCTCACAATTTATTTATTGCAGACTCAGGTAGTTTGTCACAATAAGGTTTTGGCTGTTTGCATCCCTGGGGTGTTATTTAACATGCTCCTCTCTCCCTTGCTGCTGTTAGGCTTGAGTCTTGATGGATTCTGGAATGTGGTACTCTGTATTTTCAGCAGGAAGCACATACAGTCTTAGCTTTCTCTGCTTTTTGTGATTTTTAGCTGTTGTTGGTAACCATTTCCTGCATTTTTATTTCTCCTGGATTTATTTACAAAGTCATTTTCTGATTCTATCATTTTTTATTTGCAATGCTGGCACTTTCTTAAAGAGAAATTCTGGTACTCAATTATTTAGTTACACTTAAGTAAAGTTTACACTGGAAAAGCTGGATGCACACTCGATCCTTTCCCTTTATCAGTTTTCTAATAGTTCCTCTAGATCCTCAAATGTGGTAATGTTGCTCAATCTGTTTTAACACTTGAAAATTGTGTAACAGCCAGAAAATCACCCTTCCTTCCTGTATATATGTGAATTTGGTAATGATTTTAGATGATTAGATATGTAAAAATTAAATAGAAACCTCAGTTAAATAGAGTTGGAGGATAAATAGAAACCTCAGTTAAATAAAGTTGGAGGATCAGAGGCCAACATGAGAAAGAAAGACATCTCTTCTTTCCTGGCAAGGACTCAGCCAATCAAAAGCTATGGAGTCTTTGTTTACTATAGCTCTTTCACTTTCCTTTTCTCCCTACAAAAGTGCCCTCCTTCCCTTAATGTGCAGGAACTGCTACATGTCTTGCCATGGTGGAAGACCCCAAATTACAGTTCTCTGCTGGTTCTGAATAAGCCCATCTCTGCTGGAAAAGTATCTGTCGGTGCAGTTTCATGTCAGCAGATGTAATGTGTATAGAGTTCACAGTATTTTTTCTGGCATTCTGTAGGATCTCAATCCACTATTATCATCATTACTTATTTGTTAAATCTCCCAGATCCAGTCTTCGCACATCAAGAGTTCAGTTACATAGTTTTAGAAGCCATAGGACCAGATGAAGGAGAAGAAAATAGAGAATACTGTTTTTTAAAGAGAATGCAATTTTCCAAGTGTCATCTTATTGAATTAATATTTACTTAACTGCCAAGTGGAATAGTGTGCTGCAGTCATTTTAGGCCAATGGATGCCACTTATGGATGTCTTGTATATGAAAAGAGAAACATTTGTTAGTGACTCAGCAGTTAAACAGGAAAGTTAAAATTTATTCAGCTGTGGAAAGATGAGTTTGTTGGGAGTCAAAGTATTGTGTAACTGATTTAAGAACTGATACGCACACACATGCACACACACACACATTTGTAAATATATTCTACTCAAACTCCAGAATTTCTGAGAAAAAAAATGAGTTTTATTTTTATTTTCACCTGGTACGTGTTCCTAGTACACTGAATTGTATTTTCACCTCATAAATATGTCCTAGTACATTGGATTATTTCCATCAAAAATACATATACTTCTACCCCATCTGCCATGTTATCTGCCATGTTTGTATGCCCTTTCTCTGGTGAATGGATCTTAAAATATTAATTTTTCTATGAAGCTTTATGGGATCAGAGATCAGTGATAAGGAGCTTGAGATACAAAATAATAGAGCTAAATAGTATAAACGTGGTGTCTTCTGATAAAATCTAGCTTTAGCCTGGAAAAAAAAAAAAACTATTTCTTTTTCAAATGGGATGTTATATAAGCTTGCAAGAAAAGGAGAATAAAAGTACTTATACAGATGGCTAACTCTGCAGGTGAGAACTCGATCAATCCAAGGTCAAGACCTCATTTTTTTTTCCCCAGGTTTTTCTTCCTCTCTTTATTTTTTAATATACATTTATTTTAATTGGAGATTAGTTACTTTAAAATAGTGTGTTGAGTTTGCCATACATCAACATGAATCTGCCACAGGTATACATGTGTTTTCCATCCTGAACCCCCCCTCTCTCCTCCCTCCCTGTACCATCCCTCTGGGTTGTCCCAGTACAATGAATCACCGGACCTCATGTTTAATATAGGCTTATTATTTTCATGTTTTGTATTCAAAAAGTACGTATTTAACCCAGGTCAGCATTTACATAAATGCTTGCTCATTCACTCATAAGTGGTGAATTTTTGAATTTCTAACTCCGTAACTAAAAGGAGATTTTAAAGTACTCTCGTAAAACTCTGAATTGCTAATTTCAGCCTCAATTTAAAGCAAACATTAATGGTATTATGACAATTATTTATTAATTTATATTTAGGATTGCTGATTTTATTTTTATTGACAATAAAGTTTCTTCAACTCATTGAAATAATAGAAAGTTCATAAATCATGTAATCAACAGCTGATATTTGGCTCTCCAGAATATGATCACTCTTCCCATGTTTGACTTCTTGTAAATCCTCTGATTTGGAGAAGGAAATGACTTCCCACTCAAGTATTCTTGCCTGGAGAACCCTATGGACAGAAGAGCCTGATGGGCTGCAGTCCATGTGGGCATGAGGCATTGAACACGACTGAGCAACTAACCACAGCACAGAACAAATATAATAGTTTCAGCTTCTCTTGCAGCTAGATTGACAGTGTGTGACCTTGCTGCAAGTTTGTGCCATCTTAGAATTTTAAATGGGAATTAATAAGTTTAAGCCAGAAGACAGTTCAATTCAGTCGCTCAGTCGTGTCTGACTTTTTGCGACCCCATGAATTGCAGCACGCCAGGCTTCCCTGTCCATCACCATCTCTCGGAGTTCACTCAAACTCACATCCATTGAGTCCATGATGCCATCCAGCCATCTCATTCTCTGTCGTCCCCTTCTCCTCCTGCCCCCAATCCTTCCCAGCATCAGAGTCTTTTCCAAAGAGTCAACTCTTCGCATGAGGTGGCCAAAGTACTGGAGTTTCAGCTTCAGCATTATTCCTTCCAAAGAAATCCCAGGGTTGATCTCCTTTAGAATGGATTGGTTGGATCTCTTTGCAGTCCAAGGAACTCTCAAGAGTCTTCTCCAACACCACAGTTCAAAAGTATCAATTCTTCAGCGCTCAGCCTTCTTCACAGTCCAACTTTCACATTCATACATGACCACAGGAAAAATCATAGCCTTGACTAGATGGACCTTAGTCAGCAAACTAATGTCTCTGCTTTTGAATATACTGTCTAGGTTGGCCATAACTTTTCTTCCAAGGAGTAAGCGTCTTTTAATTTCATGGCTGCAGTCACCATCTGCAGCAATTTTGGAGCACAAAAAGATGAAATCTGACACTGTTTCCACTATTTCTCCATCTATTTCCTATGAAGTGATGGGACCTGATGCCATGATCTTTGTTTTCTGAATGTTGAGCTTTAAACCAACATTTTCGCTTTCTTCTTTCACTTTCATCAAGAGGCTCTTTAGTTTTTCTTCACTTTCTGCCATGAGGGTGGTATCATCTGCATATCTGAGGTTATTGATATTTCTCCTGGCAATCTTGATTCCAGCTTGTGTTTCTTCCAGTCCAGCGTTTCTCATGATGTACTCTGCATAGAAGTTAAATAAGCAGGGTGACAATATACAGCCTTGACGTACCCCTTTTCCTATTTGGAACCAGTCTGTTGTTCCATGCCCAGTTCTAACTGTTGCTTCCTGACCTGCATACAGATTTCTCAAAAGGCAGGTTAGGTGGTCTGATATTCCCATCTCTTTCAGAATTTTCCACAGTTTATTGTGATCCACAGTCAAAGGGTTTGGCATAGTCAATAAAGCAGAAATATATGTTTTTCTGGAACTCTCTTCCTTTTTCCATGATCCAGTGGATGTTGGCAATTTGATCTCTGGTTCCTCTGTCTTTTCTAAACCATGGAACATCAATTACAACAATAGTAGCAACATTCTCCAGATTCCAGAGACAGGAAAAACAACAGTAAAAGCAGCACAATGTATGCCCAGAGTACAGTGTTTGGTGTCAACTGTAGCAGAGGTATAAGCTGACCTGTGTGGTGCTCATCAGGTACAACTGCAATAGAACTGGCATTTGGTCTATTAGCAGTTAGTTTCCCCTCTTCCTGGCCATTTTTCCTGCCTGATTCTCTAGCCTTCCTAAAATACTTTGTGAACCACTTGTTATCCTCTTCACAAATATTCTGTTTAAATTACCCAGCCTGCTTCTTCTGCATGAAATAAGAAACCTTAAGTGCTATGGGGTGTGGTTACTTAAGTGATCACTTAATTTTCTAGACAGGGTTGAATTGAAAAATTCAGCTAATATTTAGGGAAGGAATTCTGTCTATGTTTAGCATGCAATGGAAAGAGCAAAATTATTATTTGATATCTGAACTCTATTTGTGTGAATATATTGAAAGATCTTTTAAGTAAACCTGAACAATATTTAGTATCTAAATTTAAAATTGGTATTAAAAAAACCTACATGTAGGTGTCAGTAAAAACATTTGAGTTGCATGAGTATCAATATGAAAGGGTATAGAATATGGCATAAGCTTATCTAAGCAACTTTATTTTCTATAGGTTTCTGTGTTGTGAGTGCATACATGTGTGCTAAGAGGCTTCAGTCATGTCTGACTCTTCGCCACCCCATGGACTGTATAGCCTGCCAGAATCCTCTGTCCATGGGATTCTCCAGGCAAGAATAGTGCAGTGGGTTGTCATGCCCTCTTCCAGGGGATCTTCCAAACCCAGGGATCAAACCCATGTCTTTTATGTCTCCTACTTTGGCAGACAGGTTCTTTTTCACTAGCAACAACTGGGAAGCCTCTTCTGTTTTCTGCTTGCATTTTAAAAACATGCTGTGTATTTTGGATATCACTTCCCTTGCATAAGTAAGTTTTAAAGGCATTCTAAGGAAGTATAAACATCTGTGAAGAAAGTAGGTGATTCTAAGAGTCAGCAAATGCCATATATCAGAAGAAAATTTAGAAGTAGGCAAGTGTGACTACATAAGGAACATAATCCTGACTGCATTTATTGTCATCTACTGTGTATGTGAATCGTTTATCTCCATGAGACAATATATAAAATGTATAAAAGTGTTGTTGGTATTGGAAATATTCAACATGTTATTTATATATGGCATAATAATTTTGAAAAAACACCAGGAAATTAACTTTTTCAGGTCATGGGTGATCACAACCAGCATGAGCACCATGAAGCCCTATGCTGACACAGGAGAAAGTGTTGTATGCATTTAAAATCTGAATAAGGTCACAGAGGGGGACTAAGATCACAGTGAAGTAGCTGAGAAACAGCTAACTCAAGACAGATCATGGATCTTCTGATGATAATCAGCAGTCTTCTGCTATGAATTGCAAAATTCTGTTGTTGCTGATTTCAAACCTCTGGGGAAACCAGACTGACACAAAGAACAGAATCTTGACACTTAATAACTGGGCCAATTTTACTGAGACAGGGAGGGAATCTACTCATAAGCTCTTGTCAACACATAAGAAATTATTATGGAGAAAGACATTCTACTTGATGCTCATTGCTGTCCTGAGCAGGGGTAGTGGGGAGAGAACTCATGAATACTATATACCATTTCTTTAAAAGTATCTTTACATTATGCAGACTAGTTAAATGCTGTTGAAAGCAAGCTGGACCATGACATAGGCACTTCAAAAATTTCACTTTTCAAAAAGTGATTATAAGTTTATGTAGCTGTATAGTTGATCTCAGCTACATAAACTTATAATGACTTTTTGGAAAGTGAAATTTTGAAGTGCCTATATCATGGTCCAGTTTGTATAGCTGACATCTGAAGAAGGCAATGGCAACCCACTCCAGTACTCTTGCCTGGAAAATCCCATGGACGGAGGAGCCTGGTGGACTACAGTCCATGGGGTCACGAAGAGACAGACACAACCGAGTGACTTCACTTTCACTTTTCAGTTTTCACTTTCATGCATTGGAGAAGGAAATGGAACCCACTCCACTGTTCTTACCTGGAGAAACCCAGGGACGGGGGAGCCTGGTGGGCTGCCGTCTATGGGGTCACACAGAATCAGGCACAACTGAAGTGACTTAGCAGCAGCAGCATAGTTGATCTCAAGCAATGATAGAGCAAGCTGATAATCATTTCATTTTTTAAAATTCTAACCTCTAAAATTCTGTAATTTCAAGTACCAAAAGTAAGTCCATTTACTTGGATTCTTGAACACTGTTCAGATTGTTTAAATCTCTCCTTTACCAGCTCATTCTCAAAAGGGTCCAGAAAGCAGCAGCATAAACTCTGCAATGAATACAAACTCACGAAGTTTAACAATGATATCAAAGATTATATATTGTTATAATAATCAAAGCTTTCTGGAGCTTTTATAATGGTTTGCTTAGTTAACTGAAACTAGATACAATGGCACATTGATGGATATACAGATGACAGAAATATCTTCATTTAAAGTAAAGGGAGTGTAGAAGGACTCAAGGTGGTTAAATAGGATTTTCCTTACATGATTATAAAGAATTTATTTACAAATGGAACTGTTTTCACAGAGTACCTGCTGAACATTAGTGAAGGACTTCAGACATCAAAAAGGACAAAAAAAGAAGAAGAAGAAGAAAAAAAAAAAAACACTTAACTGTGTAAGATGAAAGAAAGAAAAAAAAAAAAAAAAGGAACTGGGAAGTGACCAGCACTGCTGGGGAGAAGCTGAAAGAGAGGAGAGATTCCCATACTTAGAGAATCCCTCTCACAGTGAGTGGACCAGCTAGGACAGGAAGGACTTTCAGGGGATTAGAAAGGAGCCCAGAAACTGGTCTGTGGAAGGTAGGACAGATTAGGATCTATGCACATACTTTGTGCTTCAGCCATGTGCATCCCAGCCTGAGTTGCATGTCTTCTGGTGCAGAGAATAACTGGGGGTGCAAAGCGGAGTTTGAAGAGTGGACATAGAGAGGAAACAGCTGTTGGCTGTGAAGAGAAAGCCTGGAGGGAAGAAAGTGGGAATATCTAATATCTACAATCAGGAAAGTTTGCAAAGAGGTCTGGGCACCATAAAACAAGGCACCATTGTTGAGTGGTGCACAAAGAGTGGGGTGCCACTGCAATCATATTCTAACCCACCAGCTGTTGTCTCCATGAGCACTGGGAAAGGCACCCTTATGAGTAACTCACTCTTCCTTCAAGCCAAGGCCTCCTTGGCTATGCAAGCCCCAGTGAAACCACTTGCTACCCTACCAGGACCTCCTGGGGAGTCAGCCCTGAGTGTGTCAACTGAGTCGTGTGTTCACTAAGGCTGGCAAGGGCTGGGTGCTAAATGAACTAAAGAGAGTGGACTGGAGAAGAGGAGCACTGTTGGCCATGTGGAGATGGCATGCAGGGATGGGAGTGAAGAGCACTGTGATCAGGAGTGCTCCTGAAGGAAGTATGACCTGCCTCCTAAATAAGGTACCATCATTGAGTGGCACAGAGGGAGGAGGCTACCATTACAGACTCCCTACATGCCAACCCTGCCTCCACAGGCACAGACAGCAACTCACATTAGAGCAAATGTGCATCAGTTTCATAAACTCATGCCAGCGTCTGCAGCCCTGGGCATGAGAGAGAGATACAGTGGACCTACTGTGCTTGCCCTAGCCATGGCCACTTTGTGCTTCCCCTGCTAGAGTGTGCATGCAGTCTCTCATCTGTCCCTGCATTTTGCCCCTCCCACCTAAGCAAGCAAGCATGTCCTAGACAGTCCTATTTTTTGTTGTTTGTCTTATGCTTTGTTTGGCTGTTTTTTGGTTTGTTTGTTTATTTATTTATTTGTGCTTAATTTGGTTATTTGTCTTGGGGTTTGTCTGTTCATTTTCTTTTCTTTCTTTCTTTTCTTTTTTTTTTTTAAGTTTGTCATTCAATACGGGTTGCAGTATCATCCTTCCCTGAGTAGGGGGAAAACCTGAGCCCCAGGGTGGCGAGCACAGAGTCTTGTCCTCATGGAATGTTGATTGGTGCAAACCCTCCTGGATGCCCTTATCACAGTGCCAAGGCCTGGTTTCTCCCTCTGCCTGCAAGCTCCAACAGTGGATGCCTTAGGCCACACAACCAGCAAGACAGGAACACAGTATCACCCATCAGCAGACTGTCTTCTAAAGTAGCGCTAATCTCAGACACCCCAGTACAAACCTCTTAAGATGAACCTGCCAATCAGAGTGACAAAACTCAAATCTATCCATGGTGCACAGGAAACATTCCTTCCCAGTAGGAAGCCTACATAAACCCCTGGACCAATCTCAACCATCAGGGGGCAGACACTAGAAGGAAGAACTCCTACCAAAAACACCATGAGTTAAACAAAATTAAATGAAAGATGAATATGTTTCAGATGAAGGAGTAAGTTAAAAATTCACTAGACAAAATAAATGAAGAGGAAATAAGCAATCTACTTGAAGCAAAATTCACAATAATGATAGTAAAAATGACCCAAGATCTCCAAAATAGAATGGAAGTACAGATTGAGAAGAAACAAAAATTAACAAGGACTAAGAAGAACTAAAGAACAACAGCAACAACAAAAATTGATGAAAAATACAATAACAAATGAAAAGTATACTAGAAAGAATCAATAGCAGAATAACTGAGACAGAAGAATGGATAAGTGAGTTGGAAAATAGAAAGATGTAAATAACTGCCATGGAGAAAAATAAAGAAAAATGAATGAAAAGAAATGAAGATAGTCAGAGATTTCTTGGACAACATTAAGCACACTGATGTTTGAATTAAAGTGGTCCTAGAAGAAGAGAAAGAGAGAGGATCCAAGAAAGTAGTTGAAGACAATATAGTCCAAAACTTCCCTAACATGGGAAAGAAAATAGTCAGTCAAGTCAAAAAAGTGCAGAGAGTCCCATAAATTCAAGGAGAAATATGCTGAGATCTATATTAGTCAAAATAACAAAAACTAAAGACAAAGACAAAATGTTAAAAGCAGCAAGAGAAAAGCAATATATAGCATACAAGGGAATTGTCATATTACCAGCTGATTTTTTCAGCAGAAACTCTACTGGCCATAAGGGAGTGGGCAGATACATTTAAAATGATGAAAGGGAAAAACCTATAAGGAAGAATATTCAACTGAATAAGGATACCATTCACGTTCATTGGGCAAATGAAAAGCTTTGCAGATAAGCAAAAAGTAAGAGTATTCAGCACCACCAAATCAATTTAACCCTACCAGAGCGCTGCTGAGCATAAACTCACAAACTGAAGAACAATTATGCCAAAGAAATTCTAGCACTTTTAAGAAAATTGTAGGACTTACAACAGTTTTCCCAAACTGGGGATCTGCAAGAGAACTGAGAACCCCCAAGGAATTTAAATTTGGAGGACAGTGGGATTTGATTGCATAACTTCCACACGACTGGGGACACAGACTCCTGGAGGACAAAAGGAATCCAGGAGAAAGGAACAGTGTCCCCACAAGAGACAGACAGACTTACCTGTGAGTGTCCAGGAGTTTCTGGCAGAGGCACAGGTGAGCACTGGCCTGCTTTAGGGTCAGGGGAACTGAATACAATAGTGAGTGCACATGTCCTTTTGAAGAACGTCACCATTACCTTCATTAATCCTACTACAGTTTGGCCTGAAGCCAAAACACAGGTAGGGAATACAGCCCCAACCATCAACAGAAAATTCCAATAAATATTTACTGAGCATGGCCCCACCCATTAGAACAAGACCCAGTTTCCCCCACGGCCAGTCTCTCCCACCAGAAAGCTTAGATAAGCTTCTTAACTTTATCCACCAGAGGGCAGCCAGAATGAAAACCACATTCACACAAATCTAACCAAACTGATGACATGGACCACACATTTGTTTAACTCAATGAAAATATGAGCCATGCCATGTAGAGCCACCCAAGACAGATGGGTCATGGTGAAGAGTTCTGATAGAACATGGTCCACTAGAGAAAGGCATGACAAACCACTTTAATATTCTTGCCTTAAGAATCCTATGAACATTATGAAAAATGAAAAATATATGACACTGAAAAATGAACTCCCCAGGTCAGTAGATGCCCAATATGCTACTGGAGAAGAGTAGAGAAATAGCTCCAGAAATAATGAAGAGATGAAGCCAAAGCAAAAACAATACCCAGTTATGGAGGTGACTGGGTGATAGAAGTAAAGTCCAATATGGAAAGAACAACAATACATAGGAACCTGGCTTGTTGGGTCTATGAATCGAGGTAAACTGGAAATGGTCAAACAGAAGATGACAGAATGAATGTCAACATTTTAGAAATCAGTGAACTAAAACAGACTGGAATGGGAGAATTTTAATTCAGATGACCATTACATCTACTATTGTGGGCAAGAATCCCTTAGAAGAAATGGAGTAGCCCTCATATTGAACAAAAGAGTTTGGAATACAGTATTGGGATGCAATCTCAAAAAAGGCAGAATATTCTCTGTTCCTTTATAAGGCAAATTATTCAATATCACAGTAATTCAAGTCTATGCCCCAACTACTAATGCTGAAGAAGCTGAAACTTTATGGTTCTATAAAGGCCTACAAGAACATCTAGAATTAAACCCCCTGAAAAATGTCTTCATCATAGAAGACTGGAATGTAAAATAAGGAAGTCAAGAGATACCTAGAGTAACACATAAGTTTGGCCATGTAGTACAAAATGAAGTAGGGCAATGGTTAACACATTTTGTCAAGAGAATGAAAGCACTCTCTTCCAAAAACAAAGCAGATAAGTCTAAACATGGACATCACCAGATGGTCAGTACCAAAATCAGATTGATTATATTCTTTGCAGCTGAAGATGGAGAAGTTATATATCATCAGCAAAACAAGACCAGGAGCTGACTGTGGCTCAGATCATGAACTACTTATTGTAATGTTCAGTGGAAAACCACAAGACCCTTCAGATATTACATAAATGAAATCCCTTATAATTGTACAGTGAAAGTGACAACTAGATTCAAGAGATTAGATCTGATACAGTGCCTGAAGAACTATAGATGGAGGTTGTTGATATTGTACAGGAGGTGATGATCAAAACCATCCCCAAGGAAAAGAAATTCAAAAAAGCAAAATGGTTGTCTAAGGCTGAGACAAATACATGGGAAGAGAAGAGAAGTTAAAGGCAAAGGAGAAAGTGAAAGATATATCCATGTGCTTATTTGAATTATATGCAGAGCACATCATGAGAATAGCTGGGCTGGAAGAAGCACAAGCTGGAATCAAGATTTCCAGGAGAAATGTCAATAACCTCAAATATGCAGATGGCACCACCCTTATGGTAGAACGTGAAGAAGAACTAAAGAGCCTCCTGATGGAAGTAAAAGAGGAGAGTGAAAGTGTTGGCTTAAAAGTCAACATTCAGAAAACTAAGATCATGGCATCTGGTCCCACTACTTCATGGGAAATAGATGGTGAAACAGTGGAAACAGTGACACACTTTTTTTGGTGGAGGAGGAGGCACCCAAACTTACTGCAGATAGTGAGTGCAGCCATGAAATTAAAAGATACTTGCTCCTTGGAAGAAAAGTTATGACGAAACTAGGCAGACTATTTAAAAACAGAGACATTGCTTTACCAAAACAGGTCATTTAGTCAAAGCAATGTTTTTTCCAGTAGTCATGTAAGGATTGTGAGGGTTGGACTATAAATAAAGCTGAGTGCTGAAGAACTTATGTTTTTGTATTGGAGAAAATTTTTGAGAGTCCCTTGGACAGGAAAGAGATCCAACTAGTTCATTCTCAAAGAAATCAATCCTGAATATTCATCTGAAGGATGGATGCTGAAGCTGAAACTCCAATAATTTGGCCACCTGATGCAAAGAACTGACTTATTGGAAAAGGCCTTGATGCTGGGAAAGATTGAAGGTGAGAGGAAAAGGTGATGACAAAGGACAAGATGGTTGGATGGCATCACCAATTCAATGGACATGAGTTTTAGTAAACTCCAGGAATTGGTGATGGACAGGGAGGCCTGCCATGATGCAATCCATGGAATTGCAAAAAGTCAGACAAGACTTAGTGACTGAACTGAACTGACCTACCTGAATGCAGAGTTCCAAAGAGGAGCAAGGAGAAATAAGAAAGCCTTCCTAAGTGAAAAATGCAAAGAAATTGAGGAAAGCAATATAATGGTAAAGACTAGAGTTTTCATCAAGAAAATTAGAAATAGCAAGGGAATATTTCATGCAAACATGGGCACAATAAAGGACAGAAATGGTATGGATCTAACAGAAGCAGAAGATATGAAGAAGAGGTCACAAGAATACACAGAAGAACTATACCATAATGATCTCAATGATCCATATATCCACAATGGTGTGATCACTCACCTAGAGCCAGACATCCTGGAGTGTGAAGTCAAGTGGACCTTAGGAAGCATCACTATGAACAAGCTAGTGAGTTGATGGAATTCAGTTGAGCTCTTTCAAATCCCAAAAGATCATGCTGTGAAAATGTTACCTTCAATATGCCAGCAAATTTGGAAAACTCAGCAGAGCAGTGGCCACAGGGCTGGAAAAGGTCAGTTTTCATTCCAATTCCAAAGAAAGGCAATGCCAAAGAATATTCAGACTACTGCACAATTGCACTCATCTCTCACACAAGCAAAGTGATGCTCAAAATTCTGCAAGCGAAGCTTCAACTCAGTATGTCAACCAAGAACTTCCATATATTCAAGCTGGATTTAGAAAAGGCAAAGGAAACATATATCAAATTGCCAACATCCACTGGATCATAGAAAAAGCAAAAGAGTTCCAAAAATATCTAGTTATGCCTATTGACCACTCCAAACCCTTTGAATAAGTGAATTGCAACAAATTTTGAAAAATTCTTAAAAGAGATGGGAATATCAGACCACTCTACCTGACTCCTGAGAAATCCATATGCAGGTCAAGAATTAACAGTTAGAGCCATGGAATAATGGACTGCTTAAAACATGGAAAAAGTACTTCAACGCTGTATATTCCCACTCTGTTTATTTTACTCATATGCAGAGTACATCATGTGAAATTCTGGGTTGCATGAAACACAAGCTGGAACCAAGATTGCCAGGAGAAATATCAATAACCTCAGATATCCAGATGACAACACCCTTCTGGCAGAAAGTGAAGAGGAATTAAAGAATCTTTTGATGAAAGTGAAAGAGGAGAATAAAAAAACTGGCTTTAAACTCAACATTCAGAAAACTAAGATCATGGCATCTGGCCCCATCACTTCATGGCAAATTTATGGGGAAACAATGTAAACAGTAACATACTTTATTTTCTTGGGCTCCAAAATCACTACAGATGATGACTGCAGCCATGAAATTAAAAGGCACTTGCTCCTTGGAAGAAAAGCTATGACCAACATAGACAGCGTATAAAATGTAAAGAAGATACGTTGTTTTGCTGATGATAGTTCATCTAGTCAAAACTATCTATCATATTCCCATAGTCATGTATGGATGTGAGATTTAGACCATAAAGAAAGCTGAGTATTAGAGAACTGATGTGTTGTGTGTGTGTGTGTGTGTGTTGTTGTTGTTGTTTTACTGTGGTGTTGGAGAAGATGCTTAAGAGTCCCTTGGATTGCAAGGAGATCAGACCATTCAATCCTAAAGAAGTCAGTCTTGACTATTCATTGGAAGGCCTTATGTTGAAACTCAAGCTCCAATACTTTGGTCTCATCAAAAAAGATCCTGATGCTGGGAAAGATTGAAGGCAGGAGGAGAAGCAGGGGACAGAGTATGAGATGGTTGGATGGCATCACCAACTCGATGGACATGAGATTGAGCAAGGTTTGGGTGTGGGTGATGGACATAGAAGCCTGGCCTGCTGCAGTACATGGGATTTCAAAAAGCCAGACATGACTGAGCAACTGAAGTGAACTGAACTGAAATCAGTTTTACAATAAATACTAAAACATCTTCCATCAGCAGAAAACACAAGAGAAGAAAAAGTCCTACCAAAACAAACACAGAACAATAAATAAAGTGGTGATAAGAATATTGCAAATGTTTAAATTACTTTAAATGTGAATGAATTAAAAGCTTAAACCAAAAAAAATAAAAAAAAATAAAAAAATAAAAGCTTAAACCAAAAGATAAAACCTGGCTGAATGAATTAAATAAGACTTTATAAATATGTTGATATATATATATATTTATGTTTATAAATATGTTTATTTATAAACATATGTTTATAAATATGTTGTCTACAAGAGGGCTACTTCAGACCTAGGTATGAGATGAGAAGATGGGAAAAAAGATTCCAGGAAAATATAAATAAAAAGTAAGCAAGAATAGTAATATCCATCTCAGACAAAATACACTTTAAAATAAAGTTTTTTACAAGGAACAAAGAAGGACACTACATAATGCTTGAAGAATTTATCCAAAAAAAGGATATAACAATTATAAATGTTTATGCACACAAAATTTGTTGTTGTTATTCTGTCATATAGTCATGTCCAGCTCTTTGAGACTCCACGGACTTCAGCTTGCCAAGCTCCTCTGTCCTCCAGTATCTCCCAGAGTTTGCTCAAACTTGCATCCATTGAGTCATTGGTGACTCTAACCATCTCATCCTCTGCTGTCCCTTTCTCCTTTTGCTTTCATTCTTTCCTAACACAAGGATCTTTTCCAGTGAGTCAGCTCTTCCCATTAGGTGGCCAAAGTATTGGAGCTTCAGTTTCAGCAACATTCCTTCTAATCAATATTCAGGGTTGATATCCTTTATAATTGACTGGTTTAATCTCCCTGAAGTCCAAGGGACTCTGAAGAGTCTCCTCCAGCATCAGAATTCAAAAACATCAGTTCTTGGTGCTCAGCCTCCTTTTGGTCCAACTCACTTTTCCATACATGACTACTGAAAAAACCATAGATTTGACTATATGTTCTTTGTTGGCAAAGTAATGTCTCTGCTTTATAATACACTGTGTACTTTTCTCATCATTTCCTTCTAAGGAGTAAGCGTCTTTTAATTGTCTGGCTGTAGTCACCATACACAGTGATTTTGGAGCCCAAGAAAGTAAAATCTGTCACTGTTTCCACTTTTCCCCCTTCTATTTGCCATGAAGTGATGGGACAGTATGCCAAGATCCTAGTGTTTTTAACGTTTAACTTCAAGCCAGCCTTTTTACTACCCTCTTCCATTTTCATCAAAAAGCTCTTTAGTTCTTCACTGTTTCCCATAAGAGTAGTATCATCTGCATATCCGACATTGCTGATATTTCTTGAAGCAATTTTGATTCCAATTTGTGATTCTTGCAGCCCAGCATTCCACACGAAGTGCTCTGTATATAAGTTAAATAAGCAGGCTGACAATATACAGCCTTGGCATACTCTTTTCCCAATTTTGAACCAGTCATTTGTTCCATGCAAGGTTCTAACTGTTGCTTCTTGATCCACTTAGGTTTCTCAGGAGACTAGCAAGGTGGTCTGATATTCCCATTTCTTTAAAAATTTTCCAGTTTGTTGTGATCCACACAGCCAAAGGTTTAAGCTATTTTAATGAAGCAGAAGTGGACTTTTTTTTTTCTGAAATCCCTTTGCTTTCTTGATGATCCACTGAATGCTGGCAATTTGACCTCTGGTTCTTCTGGCTCTTTGAAACCGTGATTGTACATCAGGAATTTCTTGGTTTATGTATTTGTGAAGCTTATCTTGAAAGATTTTGAGATTAACCTTGTTAGCAAGTGAACTGAGTCCAACTGTACAGGAGTGTGAACATAAATGGAACTGATGGAATATTACTCAGCTATTAAAAATAATATATCTG
Source organism: Litocranius walleri (assembly GCA_006410535.1). Lineage (NCBI taxonomy): Eukaryota > Metazoa > Chordata > Mammalia > Artiodactyla > Bovidae > Litocranius > Litocranius walleri. The sequence goes on along the minus strand of SJYG01000980.1, from coordinate 370,420 downwards.
AATCAGTTCTAATGAGGTGGATGACACTGGAGCTTATTATACAGAGTGTAGAGGGCTACTTCAGACCTAGGTATGAGATGAGAAGATGGGAAAAAAGATTCCAGGAAAATATAAATAAAAAGTAAGCAAGAATAGTAATATCCATCTCAGACAAAATACACTTTAAAATAAAGTTTTTTACAAGGAACAAAGAAGGACACTACATAATGCTTGAAGAATTTATCCAAAAAAAGGATATAACAATTATAAATGTTTATGCACACAAAATTTGTTGTTGTTATTCTGTCATATAGTCATGTCCAGCTCTTTGAGACTCCACGGACTTCAGCTTGCCAAGCTCCTCTGTCCTCCAGTATCTCCCAGAGTTTGCTCAAACTTGCATCCATTGAGTCATTGGTGACTCTAACCATCTCATCCTCTGCTGTCCCTTTCTCCTTTTGCTTTCATTCTTTCCTAACACAAGGATCTTTTCCAGTGAGTCAGCTCTTCCCATTAGGTGGCCAAAGTATTGGAGCTTCAGTTTCAGCAACATTCCTTCTAATCAATATTCAGGGTTGATATCCTTTATAATTGACTGGTTTAATCTCCCTGAAGTCCAAGGGACTCTGAAGAGTCTCCTCCAGCATCAGAATTCAAAAACATCAGTTCTTGGTGCTCAGCCTCCTTTTGGTCCAACTCACTTTTCCATACATGACTACTGAAAAAACCATAGATTTGACTATATGTTCTTTGTTGGCAAAGTAATGTCTCTGCTTTATAATACACTGTGTACTTTTCTCATCATTTCCTTCTAAGGAGTAAGCGTCTTTTAATTGTCTGGCTGTAGTCACCATACACAGTGATTTTGGAGCCCAAGAAAGTAAAATCTGTCACTGTTTCCACTTTTCCCCCTTCTATTTGCCATGAAGTGATGGGACAGTATGCCAAGATCCTAGTGTTTTTAACGTTTAACTTCAAGCCAGCCTTTTTACTACCCTCTTCCATTTTCATCAAAAAGCTCTTTAGTTCTTCACTGTTTCCCATAAGAGTAGTATCATCTGCATATCCGACATTGCTGATATTTCTTGAAGCAATTTTGATTCCAATTTGTGATTCTTGCAGCCCAGCATTCCACACGAAGTGCTCTGTATATAAGTTAAATAAGCAGGCTGACAATATACAGCCTTGGCATACTCTTTTCCCAATTTTGAACCAGTCATTTGTTCCATGCAAGGTTCTAACTGTTGCTTCTTGATCCACTTAGGTTTCTCAGGAGACTAGCAAGGTGGTCTGATATTCCCATTTCTTTAAAAATTTTCCAGTTTGTTGTGATCCACACAGCCAAAGGTTTAAGCTATTTTAATGAAGCAGAAGTGGACTTTTTTTTTTCTGAAATCCCTTTGCTTTCTTGATGATCCACTGAATGCTGGCAATTTGACCTCTGGTTCTTCTGGCTCTTTGAAACCGTGATTGTACATCAGGAATTTCTTGGTTTATGTATTTGTGAAGCTTATCTTGAAAGATTTTGAGATTAACCTTGTTAGCAAGTGAACTGAGTCCAACTGTACAGGAGTGTGAACATAAATGGAACTGATGGAATATTACTCAGCTATTAAAAATAATATATCTGAATCAGTTCTAATGAGGTGGATGACACTGGAGCTTATTATACAGAGTGAAGCCAGAAAGAAAAACACCAATACAGTATACTAATGCATATATATGGAATTTAGAAATATGGTAATAATAACCCTGTATGAGAGACAACAAAAGATATACAGATGTATAGAACAGTCTTTTGGACTCTGTGGGAGAGGGTGAGGGTGGGATGGTTTGGGAGAATGGCATTGAAATATGTATATTATCATATGTGAAATGAATCGCCAGTCCAGGTTTGATGCATGAGACAGGGTGCTCAGGGCCAGTGCACTGGGATGACCCAGAGGGATAGGATGTGGAGGGGGGAGTGGGTGGGAGATTCAGGATGGGGAACACATGTACATCCATGGTGGATTCATGTCAATGTATGGCAAAACCAATACAATGTTTAAAGTAATTATCTTCCAATTAAAATAAATAAATTTATATTAAAAAATAAATAGAGTGAAGTAAACCTGAAAGAAAAACACCAATACAGTATACTAACAAATATATATGAAATTTAGAAAGATGGTAATGATAACCCAGTATGCAAAACAATGAAAGAGACACAGATGTATAGAATGGTCTTTTGGACTCTGAGGGAGAGGGAGAGGTAGGATGATTTGGGAGAATGGCATTGAAACATGTACAATATCATATATGAAATGAATCACCAGTCCAGGTTCGATGCATGATACTGGATGCTTGGGGCTGGTGTACTGGGATGACCCAGAGGGATGTTACGGGGAGAGAGTAGGAAAGGGGGGTTCAGGATGGGGAACACGTTATACCTGTGGTGGATTCATGTTGATGTATGGCAAAACCAATACAATACTGTAACGTAATTAACCTTCAATTAAAATAAATTTATATTTAAAAATAAAATAAATAAATAAATGGAATTTCTCTTTGGGATAGCAATAAAAATGGGTCTTTTCCAGTCCTGTGGCCACTGCGGGGTTTTAAAGACTTGAACACATGCTGAGTACAGTGTTTTAATATCATCTTTTAGAATTTGAAATAGTTCAGCTGGAATTCCATCATCTCCAGTTTCTTTGTTTGTAATAATGCTATCTAAGGCCTACTTTCTTACACTCCACGAAATCTGGACCTACGTAAGTGACAACATCATCATGATTATCTGAGTCATTAAGACCTTCTTTGTATAGATATTCTATGTATTCTTGCCACTTCTTAATTTCTTCTATGTCTGTTAGTTCTTTATCATTTTTTAATTTTTTATCATGCTCATCCTCACATTAAATGTTCTCTTGATATATCCAGTTTTTTTGAAGAGATCTCTAATGTTTTCCATTCTATTGTTTTCCTCTATTTATTTGCACTGATCAATTAAGAAGTCCTTTCTCTTATTGCTATTCTCTGGAACTCTGCACTTAGTTGAGTATATAGTTTCTTTTCTCCCTTGCTTCTCTTCTTTCCTCAGCTATTTGTGAAACTATGACAAAAGAGGCAACACTATACACTGGAGAAGAGAGAGTCTCTTCAATAAGTTATGCTGGGAAAATCAAACAACTACATATAAAATAATAAAATTAGAACACTCTCAAACATCTTACACAAAAATACACACAAGATGGATTAAAGACCTAAATGTAATGTTGGATATTATAAACTTTTAGTGGAAAACATAAGTTGCATACTCTTTGACATAAATTTCAGCAAGCTCTTTTTTGACCCACCTCCTAGAGTAATGAAAAGATAAACATTTTTAAAAAGGGGACCCAGGTAAACTTTTTCCCAAAGAAAGGAAACCATAAACAAAATGAAAAGACAGTCTTCAGAATGGGATAAAATATTTGGAAATGAAAAACTGACAGGAGATTATTTTCCAAACAATCAAACAGCTAATGCAGTGCAACATTAAAGAAAAAAACACTATATTGGAGTTTCAAAGAGTTAGACATGACTGAGCTACTGAACAACAATAATAACAGTCACAAAATTAACAAAAGACCTAAGTAGAAATTTCTTCAAAGAAGACATACAAAAAGCATCTTAAAAGATGATCTACACCCTTAATTATTAGAGAAATACAAATTACAACTACAATGAAGTATCATCTCACAATGGTCAGAATGGCCATCGTCAAAAATAATCAAACAACAGATGCTGGGGAGGGTGTGGAGAAAAGAGTACACATATATGCTGTTGGTAGAAATGTAAACTGGCATAGCCACTATGAAGAGCAGTCAAGAGGTTCTTTAATAAACTAAAATTCAAGCTGCCACATGGCATAGAACCCTCACCGCTAGATATATGTCCAGAGAAAACATAATTCAAAAGGACACATGCACCCCAATGTTTGTTGCAGCACTATTTGCAGTAGCTAAGACCTGGATGCAGCCTAAATGCACATTGACAGAAGAGTGGATAGAGATGACATGCTATATGTATTCAATGGAATGTAACTCAGACATAATGAAGAACAAATTATGCCATTTGCAGAGATGTTGATGAACATCGAGGTTGTCATACAGAGTGAAGCAAGTCAGATAGAGAAAAACAGATACTGTATAATACCACTTATACATGGATTCTACAAAAATGGTACAGATGAAGTTATATGCAAGGCAGAAATAGACTGTTACAGAGAGCATATTTATTGTTACCAAGTGAGATAGGGAGAGTGGAGTGGGATGAATTGGGAGATTGGAACTGAAATATATAGACTAATATATATAAAATATACAACAAATAGTGACCTGCAGTATAGCACAAGGAACTCTGCTCAGTGCTCTGTGGTGACCTAAATGATAAGGAAATCATAAAAAGAGTAGCTATATGCATGCTTATGTCTGATTCACTTTGTTCTACAGCAAAAGACTAACATAACATTGTCAAGCAATTGCACTCCAATAAAAATTAATTGAAAATAGAAAAATGTGTGTTAGTTGGTCAGTCTTATCTGACTTTCTGTGATCCCATAAACTGCAGCCCCGCAGGCTCCTCTGTTCACAGAAGTCTCCAGGCAAGAATACTGGAGTAGGAGGCAATTTCGTTCTTCAGGAGATCTTCCTGACCCAGGAATCAAACCCGGGTTGCCCCCATTGCAGGCAGATTCTTTACTGACTGAGCAAAAGCTAAGCCCGATTTTGGTAGTCTAGTAATATCTATGTTATGCTGTGCTATGCTTAGTCACTCATTCATGTCCGACTCTGAAAACATTGAACAAAATAAAGGGAGAAATCCACAGGTTTGGGAAATATATAGGTGGAGCATATTTTTCATGAATTGAAGAAAAGTTTCAGTCACTCTAGCCAATTTAGTAAGTGCTAACTCGCTTCAGTCGTATCTGACTCTTCAACCATATGGATTGATGACCCAGAGGGATGTTACGGGGAGAGAGTAGGAAAGGGGGGTTCAGGATGGGGAACACGTTATACCTGTGGTGGATTCATGTTGATGTATGGCAAAACCAATACAATACTGTAACGTAATTAACCTTCAATTAAAATAAATTTATATTTAAAAATAAAATAAATAAATAAATGGAATTTCTCTTTGGGATAGCAATAAAAATGGGTCTTTTCCAGTCCTGTGGCCACTGCGGGGTTTTAAAGACTTGAACACATGCTGAGTACAGTGTTTTAATATCATCTTTTAGAATTTGAAATAGTTCAGCTGGAATTCCATCATCTCCAGTTTCTTTGTTTGTAATAATGCTATCTAAGGCCTACTTTCTTACACTCCACGAAATCTGGACCTACGTAAGTGACAACATCATCATGATTATCTGAGTCATTAAGACCTTCTTTGTATAGATATTCTATGTATTCTTGCCACTTCTTAATTTCTTCTATGTCTGTTAGTTCTTTATCATTTTTTAATTTTTTATCATGCTCATCCTCACATTAAATGTTCTCTTGATATATCCAGTTTTTTTGAAGAGATCTCTAATGTTTTCCATTCTATTGTTTTCCTCTATTTATTTGCACTGATCAATTAAGAAGTCCTTTCTCTTATTGCTATTCTCTGGAACTCTGCACTTAGTTGAGTATATAGTTTCTTTTCTCCCTTGCTTCTCTTCTTTCCTCAGCTATTTGTGAAACTATGACAAAAGAGGCAACACTATACACTGGAGAAGAGAGAGTCTCTTCAATAAGTTATGCTGGGAAAATCAAACAACTACATATAAAATAATAAAATTAGAACACTCTCAAACATCTTACACAAAAATACACACAAGATGGATTAAAGACCTAAATGTAATGTTGGATATTATAAACTTTTAGTGGAAAACATAAGTTGCATACTCTTTGACATAAATTTCAGCAAGCTCTTTTTTGACCCACCTCCTAGAGTAATGAAAAGATAAACATTTTTAAAAAGGGGACCCAGGTAAACTTTTTCCCAAAGAAAGGAAACCATAAACAAAATGAAAAGACAGTCTTCAGAATGGGATAAAATATTTGGAAATGAAAAACTGACAGGAGATTATTTTCCAAACAATCAAACAGCTAATGCAGTGCAACATTAAAGAAAAAAACACTATATTGGAGTTTCAAAGAGTTAGACATGACTGAGCTACTGAACAACAATAATAACAGTCACAAAATTAACAAAAGACCTAAGTAGAAATTTCTTCAAAGAAGACATACAAAAAGCATCTTAAAAGATGATCTACACCCTTAATTATTAGAGAAATACAAATTACAACTACAATGAAGTATCATCTCACAATGGTCAGAATGGCCATCGTCAAAAATAATCAAACAACAGATGCTGGGGAGGGTGTGGAGAAAAGAGTACACATATATGCTGTTGGTAGAAATGTAAACTGGCATAGCCACTATGAAGAGCAGTCAAGAGGTTCTTTAATAAACTAAAATTCAAGCTGCCACATGGCATAGAACCCTCACCGCTAGATATATGTCCAGAGAAAACATAATTCAAAAGGACACATGCACCCCAATGTTTGTTGCAGCACTATTTGCAGTAGCTAAGACCTGGATGCAGCCTAAATGCACATTGACAGAAGAGTGGATAGAGATGACATGCTATATGTATTCAATGGAATGTAACTCAGACATAATGAAGAACAAATTATGCCATTTGCAGAGATGTTGATGAACATCGAGGTTGTCATACAGAGTGAAGCAAGTCAGATAGAGAAAAACAGATACTGTATAATACCACTTATACATGGATTCTACAAAAATGGTACAGATGAAGTTATATGCAAGGCAGAAATAGACTGTTACAGAGAGCATATTTATTGTTACCAAGTGAGATAGGGAGAGTGGAGTGGGATGAATTGGGAGATTGGAACTGAAATATATAGACTAATATATATAAAATATACAACAAATAGTGACCTGCAGTATAGCACAAGGAACTCTGCTCAGTGCTCTGTGGTGACCTAAATGATAAGGAAATCATAAAAAGAGTAGCTATATGCATGCTTATGTCTGATTCACTTTGTTCTACAGCAAAAGACTAACATAACATTGTCAAGCAATTGCACTCCAATAAAAATTAATTGAAAATAGAAAAATGTGTGTTAGTTGGTCAGTCTTATCTGACTTTCTGTGATCCCATAAACTGCAGCCCCGCAGGCTCCTCTGTTCACAGAAGTCTCCAGGCAAGAATACTGGAGTAGGAGGCAATTTCGTTCTTCAGGAGATCTTCCTGACCCAGGAATCAAACCCGGGTTGCCCCCATTGCAGGCAGATTCTTTACTGACTGAGCAAAAGCTAAGCCCGATTTTGGTAGTCTAGTAATATCTATGTTATGCTGTGCTATGCTTAGTCACTCATTCATGTCCGACTCTGAAAACATTGAACAAAATAAAGGGAGAAATCCACAGGTTTGGGAAATATATAGGTGGAGCATATTTTTCATGAATTGAAGAAAAGTTTCAGTCACTCTAGCCAATTTAGTAAGTGCTAACTCGCTTCAGTCGTATCTGACTCTTCAACCATATGGATTGTAGCCTGTCAGGCTCCTCTGTCCATGGGATTTTCCAGGCAAGAATACTGGAGTGGGTTGCCATGCCCTTCTCCAGGGGATCTTCCCGACTCAGGGATGGAACTCAAGTCTTTTAAGTCTCCTGCATTGGCGGGCGGACCTTGAAAATTCAACCAGGCTTATAAAACTGGTCATAAATGCTTTCAAGTTTCTAACATATTGAAGCATATCATAAAGCGTATTACCTGTAGATAGCTCCTTCTGAATCGCTATATGGATATTTGACATTTTGTGTATCAACTCAAAAGGTGATGAACACTGAGATTATTTCTTGATTTTGCCTATTATGCACAGTAACATTAGGAACATTCACATATGTGTCTTTGTCTGGAAGTGTTTTCCTTTCTCCTGGGTAGATTCCCAGGAATTAAAATGCTAGCACATACAGTAATTTAACATTCCACTGTTTAAAAAGGTGTCAAAATGTTTTCCAAAGTCACTATTTTGTCCTTGTTCAGTCACTCAGTTGTTTCCAACTCTTTGCGACCCCATGGACTGCCATATGCCAGGCTTCCCTGTCCTTCACCATCTCCCATAGTGTGCTCAAGTTCATGTGCATTGAGTCCAGGATGCAATCCAACCATCTCATCCTCTATCATTCCCTTCTCCTCCTGACTTCAATTGTTGCCAGCATCAGGGTCTTCCCCAGTGAGTCCACTCTTCTCATCAGGTGGCCAAAAGATTGGAGCTTCAGCTTCAGCATCCATCCTTCCAATGAGTATTCAGGGTTGATTTCCTTTAAGATTGACTGGTTTGATCTCCCTTCTGTCCAAGGTACTCTCAAGAGTCTTCTTCCCTGATAGCTATAAAAGGTGTACCGTCTTCCCACAGCCTGATCACCTTCAGGGCTACCAACTTTCCATTCACCTCGCTTTTCCCTTTGTATATTGTACCATAAGATCCTTCCCCTAGCTCTTACAGTTTTCCATGTGAGTCAGCTTTCCCGAATTTGGTACTTGTTGGTGAACTGGGGCAGGCTGAAATGCCCCGAACTTTAGGAGACTCTTTGCCCACAGAGGAGTTCTTATTAAAGTTAATGCAAGCATTGTTCTCAGAATGCACCCTCTTTACTTGATTAGTGGGTTTCTCAAACGTGTCAAAAGTGCTCTGTGTCCTCTGAACTCTGACTTTCTTATCCTCAGGAATTTTGTCCGGGGGTTTGATCACTAAGTCCATTTCTGGGCAGTTCCGTGTGGTCATCTTTGTGAAATATATATCACTAAAGGTGGTGTCCTCTTTCTTCAAGGCAATGCAGCTGAAACTATCCAACAAAGTTCTCGGCAACTTCATCTTGCCAATCTTTTCGGCCAGCTATTGCTCATTGAGGTCGCACATCTGGGCGACACAGGGCTCGGGCAACTTCCCCAAACTGGTCCAGAGCAGAGCACAGACAACTGCGAGGGCATGCGGGCGGGGAAGGCGGTGCCTCCTCCGTTTCCTGCACCTCCTCAACCTCCTCCTCCTCTAGCCGGTAAATGGGATTCTTTTCAGGAAGCAAAGAATCCCAAACAGATGAAAAATACATATATTTTTGTTTTATACCTTCTCTATCCCCCTCTTTTTTTTTTTGCTTCATTTTCCTTACAGTTTTCTATAGGGTACATTTGTGGTGAGAATTCATGTTGAAGTCAGGAAAAAAAAAAAAAAAAGACTAGTTGACATTTCCCCTGAAATACTGGTGCTCTGACTGGCTGCAGTAATTGATGAGATTTTGAGTTCCCCTTTTTGGTGGAAACCGAGAATATATTTTAGTTTCATGAAAGATGGTGTAATACATTAAGGTGGAGTTTTTCATTCTACTTTGCTTTTGAAGTATACAGTTTTTTTCATTCTGTTTTTGCATTACTGGACTGTGAAAAGTAGTTAACATCTGTTAAAAAGCTTGTCAGGCAAATAGGCACATAACAATGAGTATGTATCATGCTCCCTATGACAAACATCCCCTTACCTTTTTATAGCTGGGCAATTCCTTCCCTGTGAGTAATAGTTGAAGGAATTAGTTGAATTCCTTACATAGTGAGTATTATTTGAAGTATAAATATTAGTTGAATGGAAGCTGAAACTGCCAGATACTTTTCTCAGGACATGGGATAAAATATCATTTCTGCCAATCCAATTCAGCAACTCCAGACTTGGAATCGAGAGACAAGGACAAAGAACCCATTATGTGGGTGTACAGCATCAGTAACAGGGGCAAGTGCTTGTGTTAGAGGCAGCAAAGAGTGGTGTCCAGTTTTCAGCATCAACAATGAAAGCACTGCACCCCATGGTGCCTATGCTCTGTGGAAAATTCAACAGTTTCCTGATTGAACTCGTGTTGCTGATTTTGACGCCTCTGTTCCTTCTAAATTTCCTCCCAAATTTTTCAGTTCCAGTTATCTTGGCTTCCTGGAGTTTCAGTCAGTTGTGTAACACCCTTTTGATAAATTCATTGTTTTCTGCTTAAATATGCTTCTTGTGGTTTAAGAACAATGACTGATGATGATGAGCTGGGTTCTTCAAAGTAGCTAGCAGTCTATGAAAAGACAGTGAATGTACCTTCAGTTCAGTTCAATTTCTCAGTCATATCCAACAATTACCAACCCCATGGAACATGGTAGGATCCCCTGTCCATCACCAACTCGAGGAGTTTGCTCAACTCATGTCCATTAAGTTGGTGAGGTCATTCAACCATCTCATCCTCTGTCATCCCCTTCTTCTCCCGCCTTCAATCTTTCCCAATATAAGGGTCTTTTCTAATGAATCAGTTCTTTGCATCAGGTGACCAGAGTATTGGAGCTTCATTTTTAGCATCAGTCCTTCCAATAAATATTCAGGACTGATTTCATTTAGTCATAGCTTTTCTTCCAAGGAGCAAGTGCCTTTTAGTTTCATGGCTGCAGGTACCATCTGTGGTGTTTCTGAAGACCAAGAAAATGAAGTCTGTCACTGTTTACATTATTTTCCCATCTATTTGCCATGAAGTGATGGGGCTGGATTCCATGATCTCAGTTTTCTGAATGTTAAGCTTTAAGCCAGCTTTTTCACTCTTTTCACTTTCAACAAGAGACTGTTTAGTTTTTCTTCACTTTCTGCCATAAGAGTGGTGTCATCTGCATATCTGAGGTTATTTATATTTCTCCCTCCACTCTTGATTTGAGCTTGTGCTTCATCCAGTCTAGCATTTTGCATGATATACTCTGCATATAAGTTAAATAAGTAGGGTGAAAATATACAGTCTTTACCAAATATACAGCCTTTCCAAATTTTGAGACAGTCCTTTATTCCATGTCTAGTTCTAACTGTTGCTTCTTGCCCTGCATATAGATTTCTCATGAGGCAGGTAAGGTGGTCTAGTATCTCAATCTCTTTAAGAATTGTCTACAGCTTGCTGTGATCCACACAGTCAAAGGCCTTAGTGTAGTCAATGGAGCAGAAGTAGATGTGTGTGTGTGTGTGTGTTTTAAATTTTATTACTTTTTATATGATCCAATGGATATTGGCTATTTGACCTTTGGTTCCTCTGCCTTTTTTAAATCCAGCATGAACACTGGAAGTTCTTGGTTGATGTACTATTTAAGGCCTGCTTGGAGAATTTTGAACATTACTTTTCTAGCATGTGAAATGAGTGTAATTGTGTGATACTTAACATTCTTTGGCATTGTCTTTCTTTGGGATTGAAGTGAAAACTGACCCTTTCCAGTCCTGTAGTCACTGCTGAGTTTTCCAAATTTGTAGACATATTGAGTACAGCACTTTTATAGCATCATCTTTTAGGATTTAAAATAGCTCAATTGGAATTCCATCACCTCCACTAGCTTTGTCCATCGTGATGTTTCCTAAGGCCCACTTGACGTTGTACTCTAGGAAGTCTGGCTCTAGGTGAGTGATCACACCATCATGATTATCTGGGTCATTAAGGTCTTTTCATATAATTTTTCTGGGTATTCTTACCACCTCATCTTAATATCTTCTGCTACTGTTAGGCCCATTCCATTTCTGCCCTTTATTGTGCCTATTGTTGCATGAAATTCTCCCTTGTTATCTCTAATGTTCTTGATGAAACCTCTAATCTTTCCCATTCTATTGTTTTCATCTATTTCTTTGCATTGTCCTCTTAAGAAGGCTTTCTTTTCTCTTCTTCAGAATTCTGCATTCTGATGGGTATATCTTTCCTTTCCTCCTTTGCTTTTTGCTTTTCTTCTATTCTGAGCTATTTGTAAAGCCTTCTTACCATGTATAATGTTATGAACCTCCGTCCATAGTTCTTCAGGCACTCTGTTTATCAGATTTAATCTATTGAATCTGTTTGTCACTTCTACTGCATAATTGTAAAGGATTTAATTTAAGTCATACCTGAATGGTCTACTGGTTTCCCCTACTTTCTTCAATTTAAGTCTGAATTTTGCAATAAAGAATTTGTAATCTAAACCACAGTCCTTATCAGGAAACCTTTAAAATAGGAAGCTGATCTGTAATCACTTTTGCTTACCTCGAAGTTAACAATTTTAATTTGACCCAGAACCAATTAACAAGCAAACAAGTCACAGTTGCTTTAGGAAAAAGAAAATAGCATTTTTAACTGATATTTTGAAGTGAGTTTAAGTAAGGGACTCTTTATAGTTGAACCAACAAGAGATAATGAGGTTTTGCAGATTGGCAATAGTGAAAACCTCCCTCAAGGTAGAGAGATAAACTATTGCCAGTCATAGGAGAACTAGCAGTAGAAATCTAAAAGGAGTTATATTTACAAAAGGTCGAAATCATAGTCACAACTATGGGACCAAAGCAGATAGGAAGTTGGAGATCAGTGAAGAAGTATTTTGATTTTAAAATCACAGGCCTCCAATCAGCTGTTGTGTTCTCCCATTTATAATCACATTAACTAAATGAAAACTGGTGAGCCACATAGTATACCTTGAATGAAAATTAATTTACCTTTGAAATTAATTATTAAAACTTTTTGATATACCCTATCTCATTAAATTACAGTGTTGAAAAGTTTCCCAGGAAAATACATACTAATTGGAGAAATATCTGTATTATCCAGGAGAAAATTAATTAAACATTTGTTTTTCTAAAGCAATTTTGAAAGATTTGGAATTAGAAAATGTGATTTTTATTTAAAATTATATGATTTAGAAACAAACAATTGCAGAATGATAACATGAGGGGGATCAAAAACTTTCTCTTCAATAAGACAGAAATTACAAACAGCCATATCAAATCTCTGGAATTTATCCTAATAATGTATAGAAAATTGAGAAATATTTAATGAAGAAAATCCATTAAATTCTGGTAAAAATGGGGGCAAATTCTGAATCTGAGGAAGCATAACTCACTTTCAGCCCATCTGTAGCTCAGCATGTTGGGAGCCACACTATAGGCAGAAAATAAGAGATAAAAGAAAATGGGACTTCTTCTGCCAGCTTCCAATAAAAGGGTTTGGATTCTTTCTTCGGGAAGGTCAGAACCCCAGCACTTTTTATTCCTCTCATCTTTGTGTTGGAAGAGCTCTGTTCTAGACAAGAGGAACTGAAAGACCTGGGCAGACATTTTCTATTCAGCTACCAACTCATAAGACAAAAGCACTATGTTAGTGCTGGGTGCACAAGCCAAGAACACTGAGTCTTGCCTACCCTGCCCCAGCTTGCTGAATGAACAGAGGCTTTATGCTGAGAAAGGTAATTCAAGAAGACCAGAGCGACTGTCCCTGCCTAGTGCCTTCCTCACTGAGCAGGAGGTCGATTCAAGGGCAGAAGAACATTGTTTCCACTTTGCAGGTTCAGAGTGTTAGTGTACAATTTAGACCCAGCAGAGAGTCAAGCATTGAGAACAACTAGTTCAGCAAGGAGACTGACTATTTGAAACTGAGCGTGAAGAATTTCAAATTAAAGGGCACTTCCAGAAACAATGGAGATTTTAGCAGTTTACAATTAAGAAAACACTACTAGCTCTATGAAAGCAGCAAGATACACCAGCCAAAATTTAGCAGACAAACTAGTGGAAGAGACAACTAAAAAGAGTACTTCTGGAAGTACTTAAACCCTAGACTCAATAACTACCTAGAAAAGGAGATGGAATTTAATTCTATAATTGTTTAACAATTTATGCATTGGGGCATCATTGATAATATGACAAATCAGCTAGCATAGAGGAGGTGAACAACAATCACAGCATCAATAACTGCAGATCAGTTAGTATTCCATGAAAGTGAAAACCAAAGGACAGCAGAATGGTTCACTTTCACTTTGGTATTCCCTAGTGGCTCAGAAGGTAAAAAGTCTGCCTACAGTGCTGAGACCTGAGTTCAGTCTCTGAGTTGGGAAGATCCCCAGGGAAGAAAATGGCAACCCACTCCAGTATTTTTGCCTGGAAAATCCCATGGGTGGAAGAGCCTGACGGGCTATATTCCATAGGGTCACAAAGAGTCAGACATGACTCAGTGAGTTCATTAGGAAGTCAATTCATCTGAATATATGTCAGTCTAAATAGATGTGCATCCAGACTGAAGCATATATTTGTATTTAAAAAATATTAAAATATCTGAAGGAAGAAATGGATAATAATATAATGGCCATAGGGGATTTCAATGACCCAAATTAAAAAATGACAGAAATCAACAAGAAGGCCTTTGTCTTGAACCATACTTGAGACAAAATATATATAAACATGTACAGAACATTCATCAAATAGTAGAATAGACATTTTCCTGAAGCTCACATGAATGTTCTCCAGAAAGGAACATAAGGAAGGTCAACAAATAAGTCTTTAAGAATATTAAAATCAGACAAATTATTTTTCTAACCACAATGGTATGGAACTAGAAATCAATAACAGAAGCAAAGCTGAATAATTCACAATTATGTGGAAATTTTTTTAAAGTATTGCTGAACAATTTCAATAAAGAAATCAAAAGAGAACCCAAGAAATATACTGAAACAACTGACAGTGAAAACACAATGTGCCAAAATCTATGAGATATGGCAAAAGCAGTTCTAAGAGAGGTGTACATAAATAAATGTCTACATTAAGAAAAAAAATATATATATCAAATATTAATACAAAATCTAAATTCATACATCAATAAACTAGAAAAAAGAAAAGTGAGCTAAGTCCAAGTAAGCAGAAGAAAAGTAAAAACAAAGATCAGAAAAGAAGTAAAGGAAAACGATTATAGGAAAGCTAAGAAGAAATGAATTGCCAGTCCAGGTTCAATGCATGATACTGGATGCTTGGGGCTGGTGCACTGGGATGACCCAGAGGGATGGTACGGGGAGGGAGGAGGGAGGGGGTTTCAGGATGGGGAACATATGTATACCTGTGGCAGATTCATGTTGATGTATGGCAAAACCAATACAATATTGTAAAGTAATTAACCTCCAATTAAAATAAATAAATTTATATTAAAAATAATAATAAAATAAAAATTAAAAAAATAAACAAGAAGAAATAGTTTTTTGAAAATATAAACAAATTTAGCAAAACTTGAACTATATTTTTGGCAATAGACACTTCTTCTATG
Organism: Litocranius walleri; assembly: GCA_006410535.1. NCBI lineage: Eukaryota > Metazoa > Chordata > Mammalia > Artiodactyla > Bovidae > Litocranius > Litocranius walleri. The sequence goes on along the minus strand of SJYG01000980.1, from coordinate 355,308 downwards.
TTTATGAAAATGAGAGATACACAAAAATCTTTTAGAATTAGGAAGTAAGTTCATCAAGATTACAAAATTCAAGATCATTATACAAAAAATGAATTAGATTTTTACACACTAGCAATGACCATTCTGAAAATGAAGCTAATAATTCTACTTATAATAGCATTAAAAAAAAAATACTTTGGTGAAACTTTAAATAAAAAATGCACAGGACTATATATGCACTGAAAGCTAAATATTTTTGAAAGAAATGAAAGAATACCCAAATAAATGAAAATATATCTAATGATTGTTTATCAGAAGATTTAATATTATTAAATTCCCTATCAAACACCCAGTTGGCATTTTTTTCAGGAATTGGCAAGCTGATCTTAAGTTAATGTGAAAATTTGAAGGTTCTGAAATAGTCAAACAGAACAGAAAAAAGAAAAAACAGAAAAAAGAACAGATTTGGGAAGCACACTTACTGAAGTGAAGCACACACTTTTTTTTTTTTTTGATGGTCAAAATAAATTTTAATGTAAAAACTGACATAAAATATAGAAATATATATGTAGAGTAGAAAACAAAATCCAGTTATATTCTATTTTTAAGGGACATGTGAATGAAACCACTCAATGGGACTCAAACCCGAGGGATTGGAATAGATATACTGAACAATTACAAAGCTAAGGAGCACTGAGTATTGAGTAGAGTTCCCTGTGCTATACAGTAGGTTCTCATTAGTTGTCTATTTTATGTATAGTAGTGTTTATATGTCAATCCCAATCTCCCTACTTTATCCCTTCCCCTCTTTCCCTTTGGTAACCAAAAGTTTGTTTTCTATATCTTTGTTTCCGATTTGTAAATAAGCATTTGATATTTTTGTATGCTCACTATTAGCATTCTTCTAAGGGCTTTGTATGTGGTTTAATACACTTTATTTTTTTTTCTTTTATTTTTTTTTAATTACAATACTGTATTTGTTTTGCCATACACTGACATGTATCAGCCACAGGTGAACACAATCTCCCAATGCCGAAGCCCTCTCCCACCTCCTACCCCACACCATCTACCTGAATCATCCTGTGCACCAGCCCCATGCATCCTGCATCCTGCATTGAACATAGACTGGCGCTTCGTTTCTTACAAGATAGTATACGTTTCAATGCCACTCTCCCAAACCATCCCACCCTTTCCCTCTCCCCCAGAGTCCAAAAGTCCGTTCTATACCTCTGTGTCTCTTTTGTTGTCTCACATAGAGGGTCATCATTGCTATCTTCTAAATTCCATATATATGTGTCAGTATACTGTATTGGTGTTTTTCTTTCTGGCTTACTTCACTCTGTATAATCGGTTCCAATTTCATCCATCTCATTAGAACTGAGTCAAATTTATTCTTTTTAAGGGCTGAGTA